>MCJB01001780.1:455170-507334 GCA_002018475.1 Nicotiana obtusifolia
GGGGGAGGGGGGGGATTGTCGATTTTTCATTTTGTACCCTAAGTAGTTGACTAGTTTACTAATAGTTGACTGAATGTAAGAACGGAATATAAATAAAGCAACAATAAAATACATGAATTAAAGACACCAGGATTTTTATACTGGTTTGAATTTAATGTGAATCCTACGTCCAGTCCCCTTGGGTTGCAAGGCTGTTCTCTTTCTGTACTTGAAGTTTCTCGATACAAAAGAATTGATGTAGCTTTACACCAACAACTTAATCACTATGTCACTTCTCGATTTTTAATACAATGCCTGACCAGTGTTTCTCTCTCTTTCATCTCTCACTAATTACACAGTAGATCTAGAGTGAAGTACGATGCTTGTTTGGAGAAATAAAAAGAGTGACAGTGATTTTCTCAAAGTATGTGTTGCTCTCTTAACACACTTTGTTTTATACTTGAGCCTTTTGGCTTTGGCGAATCTTTGGCAGATCGTTGAGGAGATTTGCAGTCCCAAGGGAATTGATTCTCAGAATTGAATCTGTTGCGATTCATTCCAAGAATAAATACAGGGCTTCCATAGACGATTCATGAATACTGGTCATTTCCTTATTCGAGAGGAGATTTGTTAGAAATTATCATTAAGTTGTTCCTTCATTCATGGGATTGATAGACTTCCTTTATTGATGCATATCCTCAGCAATCAGGGCAGCAAGAAATCTTAATCCTACCTTTATTAATGCATATCTTCAACAATCCGAGCAGTGGGAAATCATAGTCCTTCAATGATTATCGCTTCAATCATTGATCTTCCTTACTTGCTTCTGTTGACAGATCTTTGCAAGATTCTTTTACTTCTTTCTTTCTTGACTTCTTCCATACTTGAATGATAGATTTGCTTGAATCCTTCATTTTATCTCTCGTGATCCTGCACCATAGTAATATGTTATTTTTCATCATTGGAACGTATATCTAACACCGTACTTGACAACTCGCTCACATTCTTGCACAACTTGATCACGATGTTACTATGCAATGTCAGCCTAAAATACTACACTCAAGATCACTAAGGGAATGTTAGATAAGAAAAACAAGAGAATTTTGCCAAAGGAGCTTTTTGTATCATAGAGAACTTATTGTTTTGCTTGGTGAGTTACAAATGAATGGCCCCCTTTATATACTAATCTCCAGGCGCTAGTGTGTAAATATTAATTGTTGCACAATTCCCTAATACTTACAAATAAGGGATTTCCCTAGAATTCTCTACAAGACTAGAAGATTTTAAGGACTTTCCTAGCAAATCCATAAGGATCTACGGTCTTCCAAGAAAAATGTCCATATTTCTCTAGAATCTTCCCGCAAGTGCTAGCCTTCTTCTTATGTAAGCTTTCACATGGTATTAAGATATGCCAAATGGCACCTATGTGGCATAATGATATGGCAGGTCATCACACTTTCCCCCACCTAATGTTGCAATGATCGGTGCGTAATGTTGTTGCATAAACTCTGGGATATTATCTTTGAATTACCACAAGTCTTCATATTGTTCCCACATGACCTCCTCCTATGATTTCCCCTTCTAATTGATGAGGAATATAGCGGTGGATTTTTTCCTTTTTCATTGCCTAGCCTGGTAATAAATGATAGACTCAATCTTTTGATCATGCTAGGCGGTGATAGTAATAGGCACTTGAATTGATTTTCTCCTGACTCAGATCATCTTTGTCTTTATGATATGGCTTAAGCATGCTGGCATGGAAGACGAGATAGATCTTGAGATAGGATGGAATGTCAAGCTTGTATTAGATCTTGTGCAACTTGGCTACGATCTTAAATGGCCCATGCTTGCGGATCAAATTCTGATGCATGTCCCATATTTCCTTGAACAGTCTCGGGTTAAATTTTACCATGACCATGTGCCCAACTCTATAGACCATGGGACGTCACTTGTGGTCCGCAAACTTCTTCATTTTTTTAGCTTCCTTGGCCAAGTAGGACTTAGTAGTGTCAAGTTGTTCCTCCAATCATTTGGCCATATGGTAAGCCCTCAAGCTCTTTCCCTCGAATGCTGTAATGAAAGTGGAGTTTGTGGTTGTTGGCTCCTAGCTAGCTCAAATGGTGTCTACCCCGTGAACTCACTTTGTTGGAAGTTATATGAAAATTAGGTGATGTTCAAAAGCCTTGCCCAATCTTTTTTATATGCGCTCGCATAATGCCTCGAGTAACACTCCAGTAAGGCATTGACTCATTCTATCTGTCCATCCCCGTGAAGGTGGAAACTAGTGGAAAAGTGCAGCTCCATGCCAAGTATGTCGAGAAACTCCCTCCAAAAGTTTCTAGTAAAGGGGTCTCGATCACTGATGATATGACTTGGTAAGCCCCAATACTTTTCTATGTTCTTAAAGAATAGCTTTGTGGCTTCCTTGGCTATGTAGCCTCCACTATGGCTTGGACTATATATGTGACTTGCCAACATTGCAACTCATACTTAGCCCAATTTTGCAACCCATCCACGAAGTGAAATAGCAAGTCATCACTGGTTAGGTTGGGGATTTGTAGCATAAGGGCGATGAACTCTTTGACTTAGTCACGTATGTTTCATGTTTGGTTCAACTCCCTATGTTTGTACCATACTCCGCACAAGACATTTTTTGGGAAGAATTGCTGCTTGAACTATGCCTTGAACTTCTCCCATGTGGTGAACTGCATAGATCTTTCTCCACACTGTCCATCTTCCTTATCAAACATAGTATGACAATCTCTGAAGGTATAATATAGCAGTGTTGATCTTGGCCTCGTCGTCCCTCACTTTGCCGTGCCTGAAGTAGTTCTCCAAGTGCCAAAGGAAGTTCTCCATTTCTTGTGCATTATGAACACCTTTGAACATTGAGGATTTGGGAGCCTAGATCATGACCTCCCTCGTCACAACAACATTTTTGGTTGCCTTGGTCATGCTAGTGTCAACATGCTCCTCAAGTGACTTTATCTTTGCCTTCACGGCATCGATAGTAATCAACGCCTCCATGAGTCTGCACTCCAAGGAAGTGATGGATTTCCTGAGCTCCATCTTAGTCTGTGTACGTCCCTCCAAGTAATTTTGGATACTCTCAATCTCCTCAAGAACATCAAGGGTGCCTTCTACCTTCCAAGTGTTTGCCAAAGAACTCCACAGTGTCCATCCCTGTGTTTACCTTCATAACCTACTCTTTATCAAGTGATACGTCCTTGGGCAGACCTCCACTTTATCCTCGCTTGCCTTAGTAGTAGATGGTCCTTGGGATGTAAGCCCTTCATTTGACACAACCTTAGGTGGCACCTCCTGGATTTTTTGGTGGCATTCCTCTTTTTATTACGGCCCTTCTTGCTAGTAGTAGGCTGGATGACATTAGCTTGGGTGTTGGCACCATTGATTTCTATAGTTCGCCATTCCCTTAGTTGTAACCTGGCCCTGATACCACGTTATCATGTCCTTAATCTTGAACTAAGCGCACGTGCCACACTTGAAAACTCGCTCATGTTTTTGCACAACTTGGTCAATAACTTGCTATGCCAAGCCAGCCTAAGATACTACACTCAAGATCGCTTGGTAAATGCTAGATAACAAAGACAAGAGAATTTTTCCAAAGAAACTTTCTGTATTATAGAGAACTTGGTTATTTTGCTTGATGCGTTGCAAATGAATGCCCCCGTTTGTATACTAGTCTCCAAGGGGCTAACGTTTAAATATTAATTATTGCACAAGTCCCTAATATTTACAAGATAAGGGCTTTCTCTAGAATTCTCTACAAGGCCAGAAGATTTTAAGGACTTTCCAAGCAAATCCATAAGGATTAGGGTCTTCCAAGGAAAATGTCCATATTTCTCTAAAATTATCCCACAAGAGCTAGCCTTATTCCTATGTAGGCTTCCACATAGCATTAAGATATACCAAATGGCGCATATGTGTCATGATATGGGGGGTCATCACACTTTTCTATATTTTTCCTTTGATTGATGCTATATTAGATATCTTTTTTTAATGTAATTTCATCATCTGGTGGAAAGATCCTTTCTTTTATCATTCAAAGCAACCTTTAAGGTACATACAGGACTGGATAAAACCAATTATGAAACATCTATCTGTCTTCTACCACTATGTAAGATTATATTATTCATCAATAATCTACAAAAACTAATCCTGATTGCCTATACAGCAATGCGCAAAACTTCAACAAAAACAAGGTATAATTGCATAGCCTTTATAATTCTATTAGATTACCAAAATGCAAACCTCCTGTGCTTGTGCCTGAATGAAACCATTTCAATAGAGTCCATTCTTTATTGACCTTTATCATAGTGAGTTAGATCAGAGAATAAGAAGAAATTAGCTGATCATTATTTCTGAGAATCCATTTGGCCAAGGCATCAGCAACCTGATTAGCCTCTCTGTAACAATGTTGGACTGAACAAGTGAGTTGCCTTCTAATGCCTTGAATATGGTTAATAGTGTCCAACATATGACATGGTGGTTTTCTCCTTCCTCTAACCATATTAATGACCAACATAGAATCATACTCCAAGATAATATGATTAACTCCATTCTGTAAACACCATGTCAAACCGGTCAGGGTAGCTTCAGCTAAGTTGCTACTGCTTCTACCAAGTGATAATATCATGTTAACTTTTACTATTTTTTTCTTAAATTTCATGCTCAGTCAAACACTTTCAAATAAAATAAAATGGAGAAAATAACTTGCTCTTCCCACAAGCTTTAACGGTTGTTGTAATAACCTGACCAGTCATTTTGAGTTCTAGAACCTATTCCCCTATTTGACACTTTTAGTATATTGCTTTTGATTTTTTATGCCATGGGGAATTTGGATGATTTTGTTCCCAAGGAGTTCGAGAGTGATTTGCAACACTTAGTTTCTAACTAGAGGCTTACAATTGGAAGAGTTGACCAAAGTCAATTTTTGGGTAGACGATCATGGATTGGTAATTTGAAGATTCCAATAGATTCGTATGATAATTTTGGGCTTGTACGTATATTTAATTCGAATTTCGGGTGGCCCAGGGTTGATTCGGCACTTTTAGCCTAAAGTTAGAATTTTGAACAATTTTTAGTTTGATGTTTGATTCTTATGTTTGATATTGTTTTTGGTATTTTGAGACATTGGAAAAGTTCATATAGGGTATACCGACTTGTTAGGGTGATCGGACAGGGTCTTGAGGGCTCGGGTATGTTTCAGGGTAGTTTCAGATTATTTTGAACTAAGTCAGATTGCTAGTTTTCTGATGCATAACAGTACATCACGATCTCGGAGCTGTGTCACGAGAAAGCGCAGAAGGACTTGGGGCAGGAGGAATTTTGTATTTTGCGATCGCATGAGAACGTTCATGATCGCGTAGAGGCTGGCAAGTTATCGTAGTAGCTTGAGGGGCAGATGCAATCGCAGAGAAGGAAATTGGCCCAAGTCATTTTATGAGTCACGATTGCATGACTAGCAGTCGTGATCACAAAGAAGGATATCGACCCAAGGGTATAGTTTTTCCAAATTTTTGGATTTAGCTTATTTTTACAATTTTTGTGTTTGGGAGAACAGGGAAACGACATTTTGAAGAGGAATTTCACCCAAGGCTCTAGGGTAAGTAATCCTTACTTGGATTTGATCATATATCTTGATTCCCCATGGATTTCTACACCTAAAATATGGAATCAAAGAGTGAAATTTGAGGTCTTTATTTAAAATTAAGAGAGTGTATTTTGAGACTTTGAACACTGATTTTGACTCGAGTTTAAAAAATAATCACATATTTGGACTTGTGGGTTTATTAGACAACGGGATATAACCTTTAGACTCGGTTTTCGACCATGTGGTCCAGAGTTGACTTTTGGTTGACTTTTGAGATTTGATTTAAGATAGAAACTTTATTATTTGAAATCAATATTTATGACTTTATTTGACCTTGTTAAGTATTTTTTGGCAAAAGTTGGAGTACTTGGAGGTCAGAGATAGAGAAAAAGGAATGATTGGAGCCTAAATCTTGTTAGAAAACAAGGTAACTTTTTTGCCTAATCTTAGTTTGAGGAAAAATACCTTAGGCTATGACCTTATTTGCTAATTATAATGTGTTATGAGCAATGTATATGTGAGGTGACGAATGTATATATGGGTGTCATGGTTTATTCATGCTCGAGGTAGACTTTGGGCTTCTTTATGCCTTGTTTGGTTGTATGTTCTTCTTGCCTTATGCTTTATTTGACTGAATGACTACGTGATCCTATTTATTCATGATCGAAAATTATTTTTAGCCTTATGACATCTTATTTGGGCATGATGGACTATTCTTGAGATTGTTGATATACTTAAATTAGCCATAGTCATACATAATATCATAAACACACATTTTCATCTTTATTTATTATATCCTTGTACATCTTTTTTGGTTATTTTTTGAGCATATTCATAGATCCTATGAGATGGAGATCTTGATACAAATAGATGTTTATGGCACATTTGAACATTATGAGCAGATTGATCTTGTAATAACACGAGGTTTATGTTGTGTCGTTATTGTTATATGGACTGATGTTATGGCACGAGGTTTGTACTGTGCAACATATGAATTCAGATCCATCCCCTAGGGTCTCCCTCCTATGTTTCTCTTTTGGTGGCATACATGCAGAGTTTGTGAGACACTAATGAGTGCCAGATTGTGATGGAATTAGTTGATGAGTTAGGCATAAAGGTGGAATCTTTGACTACTTAAGTGAATTCTTATGTCGTATCATGCATTCTACATGCTTTCTATGCATATTATCTAAATATGCTACATAATGCCTCTATTACGTACATTGGTTTGATAGAAGAGATAGAATGATTCATGTTTAAATCTCTATTTTATGGTAAATTTTTCTGTGGTACTGTATTTCTTCCATTGCCTTGCTATGTATATGCATGAAACATAGGTATAGTTGCTAGGGAGTATCATGTGACTTGAGCCTTGCCACTACTTCACTGAGGTTAGTCTTAGTACTTACTGAGCAACATGTTGTCTTTCTACTCATACTACACTTCTACATATTTTTGTGCATATCCCAATACTAGTCCTAACGGTACTCAAGAGGGAGCCTACGAGCTTGATTGGAGACTTCATGGTGAGTTGCTACTCTTGGCTTCGTAGCTTATGGAGTCCACTTCTACCTTATTTACTATTTTCTTGTTCCAGACAGTATTTCTACTTGAGAATATGTTTTACTCTATTTAATAGCTCATGATTTTGTGATATCAAGTTTTGAAAGATTGTTGTAGTATTTTTGTTTTTAATTTTAGTTGATGTTGTGAGACTTATGACACTTTATTTATATCATGGCAAAACTTTATCCTGTATTTATCTTGTTTTGGTTTAATTTTTAAGTTAGCTTACCTAGCAAGTTGGCGTTAGGTGCCATCACGATCATTAATGGGATTTTGGGTCGTGATAAAGTTGGTATTAAAGCTCTAGATTCATAGGTTCGATGAGAGAATGTCTAATAGAGTCTTGTGGATCAATATGGAGACGTTTATATTTATTTTCAAGAGATTATGGCACATTTAAGAAACTTCACTTTCTTTCTTTCTCTATCCGTGACTTTGTTCATCTTGAAGTTTGAACCTTTACTCTTATATTCTCTCACAAATGGTGAGGACATGTGCTTCAATATCAGCCGAGCAGGAGACAGTACCTCATCTCAGAGCCCAGAGAGGCAAAGGTCGGGGCAGGGCAGAAGCTCAGGCCAGAGCACGTATGGCACCGGTGAGGGATGGAGCACCTGCAGCTACTCGTGCTCATACATGAGCAACTTCTGAGGAGCCACCTATAGCTCTGATGGCGGACAAGGTCCTAGATCAGGTTGTTCCACTAGGACCAGATTAGGTTCCTGAGGGTACTATGGTCCAAATTTTGAGTTACTTCTAGGGTTTGGCACAAACCGGGATTATTCCCGCAATCCTAGCTACTTCTCAGGCTGGAGGGGAAGCCCAAATCCCAGATACTCTAGAGCAGGCCATTGCTATGTTGCAGACTTCGAGATCAGCCTATTGCTATGGTTAGGCCTGTAATGTCTGTTGATGAGAAAAATTAATGGATTGGTTCTAGAAGTTGGATCCTCCAAGTTTTGATGGTCATCCCATAACCGATGCTTAAGATTTCTTAGATAGGTATCATGAGATTATGCACAATATAGGTCTTGTGGAGTCTAATGGAGTTGATTTTACTACTTTTCAGTTAAGAGGACCAGCAAAGAGGTGGTAGCATGCTTATAAGCAGAGCAGGCCAACAGTGTCACTTCCTCTCACTTGGACTCGGTTATTCACTCTCTTGCTGGATAAGTGTATCCCACTCACTAGGAGGAATGAGTTGCGTATCCAGTTTGAGAACTTGCATGAGGATGTTATGACAGTTACTCAGTGTGAGATGAGGTTCACAGAGTTATCGCGCCATGCAGCTTTGCGGATTCTTTCCAAGAAGGAGAAGTATGGAGGTTTATTGATGGTAATTACGGTATCACATATGGGATGGCATAAGAGGTTGAGACTAAGACAACCTTCCACCAACCTGTGGAGATTGCTAGGAAGTTGGAGCATATGTGTAGGCAAGAGAGAGAGAGAGAGAGGAGAGAGAGGCCAAGAAGCCTCGTGGTACTGGAGGATCTAGTGGTGCCTACTCTAAGCAAGGGCCATCATAGCAGGCCATTTCTCTCAGCACCCCAGATTTCTTGCAGCGCTCCAGTTAGACATAGACTTCAAACTGCTCATTCCGGATAGTTGTCATACGACACACCTCCCCCACTTGGTTCTTATAGTGCATCTCCAGGGTAGGGTTCGTTCAATGGTTATTCTAGTCATTAGGGGTAGAGTCAGGTCCAACAGCCACATCATCAGAGAATTTGCTTTGAGTGTGAGGATTCGAAGCATATGAGGAGGTATTGACCTAGGCTTTATATCTCAGCAGCTCAAGGTATAATATCAGCCCCAATTTCTACACCACCTGCCTAACCAGATAGAGGTGGAGGCCATAAAGTTAGAGGTCATCCTACAGGTGGAAGCCTTGCAGGAGGAGGCCAGGCTTGTTGCTATGCTTTTCCTGGTAGGCCAAAGACAGTTGCATCCGATGCAGTCATTACAAGTATTTTTTCAGTCTGTCATAGATATGCTTCAGTATTTTTTTGATCTTGGTTTTACTAATTCGTGTGTGTCATCTTATTTTGCATCATATTTGAGTATGTGCCGTGATTCTTTTGATATTCCTGTTTATGTACATACTTCTGTTGGATATTCTATTATGGTGGATTGGGTTTATCAGTCTTGTGTAGTTAATATTAATGGCTATGGTATGATGATTGATCCTTTGTTGTTGGACATGGTGGATTCTGAGGTGATTCTTGGTATGGATTATTCTTCTACATATCATGCTATCTTTGATTGTCACTCCAAGACTGTCCTTGGCTATGCCTGGGTTGCCTAAATTATGGAGAACAGGTTCACTTTGTCATTTTATAGGTAGGGTGATTTCATTTTTGAGGTCTCCTCATATGGTTGAGAAGGTCTATCTACCATATTTGGATTTTAGTCAGGATTCTAATGCAGAGGTTCCTTCCATGGATTCGATACCGGTTGTGAGAGAGTTTTCAGAGGTGTTCCTGATAGATTTGATAAATATGCCACCGGATAGATATATTGATTTTGGAACTGACTTGGTTTGAGGCAATTAGCCCATATCTATTCTACCATATCGCACAGCTCCGGCTGATTTTGAAGGAGCAGTTGCAAGATTTGGTTAGAAAATGGTTCATTAGACCAAGCATCTCTCCTTGGGAAGAACCAGTGTTGTTCGTGAAGAAGAAGGATGGTACTATGAGGATGTTCATTGATTATTGGCATTTGAACAAGGTTACTATCAAGAGCAAGTATACCTTACCTCATATTGATGATTTGTTTGATCAGCTTTAAGGTGTTCTTTAATATTGACTTGAGGTCGGTTATCATCAAGTGAAGATTAGGGCTTCAAATATCCCTAAGACAGCTTTTAGGACTCACTATGGTCATTATGAGTTCTTGATGACGTCATTTAGTTTGAGTAATACTCTAGCGACATTCATGGATTTGATGATCCGAGTGCTCAAGCCTTATTTAGATTTTTTTTTGGTGACAGTATTTATTGTATTTATTGAAGAACTATTTGTTTACTCTCATAGTAGGAAAGAGCATGAGCAGTATTTGAGGATTGTACTTCAAACCTTAAGGGAAAAGAAACTCTATGCTAAGCTTTCTAAGTGCGAGTTTTAGTTAGACTCATTATACTCTTGGGCTATGTAGTGTTTGCTGATATTATTAAGGTTGATCCCAGGAGGATCGAGGCAGTTTAAAGTTAGCCTAGACCTAATACAACTACAGAGATCCGGATTTATTTTGGGTTTGACGGGCTACTATCATTTCTTTGCATAGGGGTTTTCATCCATTGCAGCTCCATTAACTAAATTGAATTAGAAGGATGTCCCTTTTAGATGATCCGTTGAATGTGAGAAGAGCTATCGGAATCTCAATGTCGCTTTGACTACAACCCAAATTTTGGTGTTATCTATAGGTTCAGGGCCATACACGGCTTTTTGTGATGCTTCAAGTGTTGTTCTTGATGCGGTGTTGATGTAGAAGGGTATAGTAATTGCTTATTCATCAGTTGAAGCCCCATGTGAAGAATTATTTAGTTTATGATTTGGAGTTGGCAATAATAGTGCATACGCTCAAGATTTGGAGGTATTACTTGTACGGTGTGTAATGTGAGATTTATACTAATCATCGCAATCTTTAGCACTTGTTCAAGCAGAAAGATCTGAATTTGAGGCAGTAGGGGTGGCTTGAGTTGCTTAAGGACTATGATATCACTATCTTGTATCATACTGGTAAGGTGAATTTGGTAGCAGATGCCTTGAGTAGGAAGGCTGAGAATATGGATAGTTTGGCATTCATTCCAGCTAGGGAGAGGCCTTTGGCTATGGATGTTCAGGCTTTGGCCAATATATTTGTAAGATTTGATATTCCTGAGCCTAGCAGGGTTCTTGCTTGTATTGTTGAGAAACCGTCCTTGTTAGAGAGCATTAAGGCTAGCTAGTATGATGATCCCTATTTGTTAGTGCTTAAGGATATGGTACATTGAAGTGTTGCTAAAAAGGTAATTATTACAGATGATGATATTATGCGACTCCAAGGTCGGCTTTGTACCCCTAATGTTGATAACTAAAGGGAGTTGATATTTCAGAAGGCTCATAATTTGGGGTATTCTATTCATCCAGGTGCTACAAAGATGTATCGTAATTTGAATCAACACTATTAATGGAGGAGGATGAAGCAAGACACTGTTGGACATGTTTAGGTGTTTGAATTGCCGGCAAGTTAAGTATGAATATCAGAAACTAGGTGGGTTGATTCAGAAGATGGTTATTCCATAGTTAAAGTAAGAGCGTATCACCATGGAGTTTGTGGTAGATGTACCATGTACTTTGAGGAAGTTTGATGTTATCTGGGTCATTGCGGATAGGTTGACCAAGTTCGCATACTTCATACCGGTGTTGACTACTTATACTTTAGAGAAGAAGTTAGCTCAAATTTACATGGGGGAAGTAGTTCGCTTGCTTGGAGTGCCTATTTCTATCATTTCGAATTGTGGTACTCAGTTCACATCTTACTTCTGGAGAGTTCTTCGGTGGGATTTGGGTATACCATTGGAGCTTAGCACAACGTTTCACCCTTAGATTAATGGTCAATCTGAGCAATTATCAATCCAACATTCACATGGCTTTGCATGAGGATTTATATGATAGACGGTGTCGTTCTCCCGATTATTGGTTTGAGCCTAGTGGGGCTAGGTTATAGGGTACGGATTTGGTATGTGATGCTTTGGAGAAGGTGAAATTGATTCAAGAACGATTTCAGACAACACAGAGTCGGTGGAAGAGTTACGAGTATAAGAAGGTTCATGATGTGACATTTATGGAGGGTGAGAAAGTACTTTTGAAAGTTTTATCCATGAAATGAGGTTTGAGAATAAGGAAAAGTAAAATTTGAGGTTCATTGGCCCATTTGAGGTACTTGAGAGAGTTGGTGAGGTTGCTTATAAGCTTGCTTTGCCTCCTAACCTATCAGGGATACATCTGGTATTTTATATTTTTATGCTTCTGACGTATAATAAAGATAAATCACATGTTTTGGACTTCAGAAAAGTGCATGTAGATGAGAATTTTGCCTATGAAAAAGAGCTAGTAGCTATTTTGGACAGGCGTGTTTGGAAGTTGAGGACAAAAGACATTATATTGGTGAAGGTGCTTTGAAAAAGGAAATCGCGCGAGGAAGCTACTTGGGAGACCAAGTTAAATATGTGGAGCAGATATCCACACCTTTTCAGCAGCCCAGGTACATTTCTAAAACCGTTTGACGACAAATATTTGTTTAAGAGGTGGAGAATGTAACGACCCGACCGGTCATTTTGAGTTTAAGAACGTCATTTCCCTATTTGATGCCTCCTGTAGGTTTCTTTGATGTTTTATGACTTGCGAGCATAGATGGTTTGGTTCCCGAGGGTTTTGGAAATGATTTGGAACACTTAGTTCTTAATTAGAGGCTTATGGTTGGAAGAATTAATCAAAATCAATATTTTGGTTAAACAACTCCAAATTGGATATTTGAAGGTTACAATAAGTTCTTATGACAATTTTGAACTCGTACGTATGTTTTGTTTGGGTCTTGGTATGTTTGGTTTGGTTCTTTGGTGTCCCAATTATGACTCGGTACTTCCAGTCGAAAGCTGGAATTTTGAACTTAAGAGAATTGAGATTTTTGGCTTGATGCTTGATTCTTGAATTTTTATTTTGTTTAGTGTTTTGAACCTTTGGACAAGTTTTTATAAAGTATACGGACTTGTTAGGATGATAAAATGAGGTCATGGGGGGCTCGGAATGAGATTTGAGGTGGTTTCAGATCACATTGAGTTAAGTTTGAATCATTGGGTTTCTAATGCATAATACTACATCGCGATCGCGATCGCGTAGAAGGATTTGGGAGAGGGGGAATTTTGTGCTTTGTGATCTCGTGAGAAGGTTCACGATCGCCTAGAGGCTGGCAAGTCGTACATTTTAGTCACGTGAGGGGCAGACGTGATTACGCAAAAGGAAATATGGCCTGAGTCATTTTACGCTTCGCAATCGCTTGAGTGGCAATCACAACCGCGAAGAAGGATTTCAGCCCAGGGGTATATCTTGTCCAGATTTTGGGATTTAGCTCATTTTCACTATTTATGCATTTTGGAGAATTGGAAGAGGAGAATGTGAAGAGGGATTTCACCCAAAGCTTGAGGGTAATTAATTATTACTTGGAATTGATCATATATCTTGATTCCCCGTGAATTTCTACACCTAAAACATGATATCAAAGAGTAAAATACATGGGTTTTGTCTAAAACGTAAGAGAGTGTATTTTGAGATCTTGAACATATATTTGGACTCGAATGTAGGAACTAATTATATATCTGGAGTAGTGGCTTTATGAGTCAATAGGATCTGACTTTAGACTCGAATTTGACCAAGTAGGCCCGGGTTGACTTTTTGTTAACTTTTGAGATTTGATAAAGATTGAAGCTTATTATTTGGAAATAGTTTCTATGACTTTATTTGACCTCATTAAATATTTTTTGGTTAAATTTGGAGCGTTTGGAGGTCAGGGGTAGAGGGAGGGGCGTGATTGGAGGCTAAAGCTTGTTAGGAAAAAGGTAATTATCGTGCCAAATCTTTGTTTTAAGGGAAAAAACCGTAGGATATGACCTTATTTGCTAATTGTAACGTGTTCAGGGCAATGTATACAAGGTGACGAGCGTATTGATAAGTGGAGATTTTGACTACTTATTAGCGCCTTTTAGCTTTTGTTTTAGTCCAAAAGCGTTTAATTGTGTTCCCCAAAACTGATGAATTGTGCTTAATTGTAGGAATATTGGAAGATGAACTCCCGAGATGAAATCCAACTCAAGAAGGAGTAATCTGAACTCAAGGACCAAAAATGCACAAAAGCTCAGAAATGCGAACTGCAGAATATCATCTGCGGCCGCAGGTTATGAAGGAAAACCCATCAGAGATTGGTGCAAAGTGCGGTCCGCACATGAATTGTGCGGCCGCAGAAGCTGGGTCAGAGCAAAATTCAGAGAATCTGCAATTCAAGTCCGGCAAGAGTGCGGACCGCACAATTATCGTGCAGTCGCAGAAGAAGATCTGTTCGGCCGCACATGTAAAAGTCCGGACCACAGAAGAGCGAGGTGCGGCCGCACATGTAAAAGTGCGGACCACAAAAAGAGTGTAGTGCGGCTGCAGTTCAGAATTATGCGGTCACAGACCTCCTATCCTGTTAAGCTGAAGAAAAGTGCAGACTGCACATGGAATTGTGCGGCCGCAGAACCTCTGAAAGGGCATTTTTGTCCGAAATTCCCAGCCCTGTATAAATAGATAAGTTTCATATTTTTAGGTTAACTTTGGACATCAGCAGCTATAGTAGCCGTTTCTCTTTACTTCTTTTAGTAGTTTTTCATATTTTGAGCTATTTTAACATAGATTGTATCATTTCAATCTTGCAAAATGAGTTTAATTATCATTTCTTCTTCTTTTTCTTCAATTTCAAGCATGAGTAGCAAGATTTTCACTAGGGTTGTGACCCTACCCTAGTGTGTAAACTTAATGGGTATTTGATTTATTTCTTTTTTATGGTTGCGTGTTTATTATTTAGTCTTGTTCTTGCTTTATTTGTGGAATTAATGGTTGCAAACATTAGTTCATGCCTATTTGACTTGGTCTCTACTTGAGAAAGAGAGACTTAGTCTAGGAAAACTTGGCTAGCAAGAAATTGGGTCAATAGAGTGATTGATAAACCCAATTAAAGGGTTGAACCTCGAGATAATAAAACTCGACTTGAGCTTTTTATCAACCGTTTTGTTCAATACCCATTTGGATTTGAGAAAGCGAAAATTGGAAAAATCACTCTCTGACTGAGAGGTATTGAGTGGGTAATTGAGTGTTGATAGCTATAATGCACCCCGACCAATAAAACAAGCTTTAAAGTTTACAATCCGTTAGGCAAATACCTAGGCGAAGGTCATACCCCTAGGCCTTGTACAACATTTGAAAAACGACAAAAATAATTTCCTAGTTCTATTTCTTAAATTGCAATTGTAGTTTTAATTAGAATTTAAAACAAACCAAAATTTGCGGAAGTGCAAATTTAGATATTCAAACTCATACGCTAATATATATACTACTAACTCCCATGCATATCGCTCCCTGCAGAATTCGACCCCGACTCTTGTTGGGTATTACTATTGCATCGACCGTTTTCACAACCTCGAATAGAGGAGTGAAATTGGACGAAATCATGTATATGCGGGTGTCATAGTTTATTCATGTAGGGGGTAGACTTTCCAATGTGGGTGTCATATATCAGAGAAATGGCCAATCTATGACCGCGCGTTAACTTCTACGGCCAGCGGCCAATATCTGCAGACGCACCCCAAATTGTGCGGACCGCATATCATCAAGGGCATTTAAGCCCCCTGGTAAAAGAGTGCGGAGCGCAGACGGAATTCTTCAGTCGTACTCCTCACTTGTCCCTCAAGTCTGATCGCTAAGTATAAATAGTAACCTTAGGGGCTACTGTACCTTTTTTCCTCTTTGAGCACTCGAAACTCTAACACTTTAAAATCGTATGTTCAATCTTCTGCCACACTAAATCCACTTCTGTGATTACTCATCTGCATTATTTCATATCTGGTATGCTTCAATTACTCGTAGAATATTTCAATTTTTAGTTTAATTTATAATTTTTAGGTAGTTTTAGGCCATTTGTCATATTACTACCATGTGGGGTTTAAACTATGTTGGGTTAACTAATAATTGCTCTGTGGGGAATGGGTGATGTGTTTTTCATGCTTAAGTGTTCATACCATGTCGAATTTGTGCAAAGTTTTTTAAACCCTAGAGTCTGATCGATTTTTGTTTGAAATCTGCGGCCGCACAAGAAATTGTGCGGTCCGCAGAAGTTAAGACTAGGGTACTGTAAGTACGGCTGAATCTGCGGTCGCACTTGAAATTGTGCGATTCGCAGAAATCCCATCGCGACCGCAGAAAAGTGAGTATGGCCACATAACAGCATAATCTCAGTCATCAGAGAGTTGCCACTTTAGGATATCTAATGTGCGGCTGCAATGATAAAAGTGCGAACCGCACTTCAAATCTGCGGTCGCACTCAAAATTGTGCGGACCGCAGTTCTAGCTGTGCATCCGCAAGTTCAAATTGTGCGGTCCGCACATCTCAGCTTGCGGCCACACTTGTAATTGTGTGGACCGCACATCCCCACCCTGCCCGTATGTTCTAAATTGTGTGTTTACTGTCTGTTTGCAATTGAATTACAACTGACTGCTGCTCTTGCTAGTCAAGAAAAATGGTTAGGTCGAGGCTGCGGTGATACTTCAAAGGGAAGGGGTGAACCTTCCAGAGGTCGAAGCAAAAAAACTTTATCCCTCTCCCTCCAAAAGATTATCACCAAGAAAGCTACAGCAAGTCGAGGAAGAAATCCAGAGCCCTCATAATCTAGTTCATATGCCCCATCTCGAGAAGCATCGGAGGGTGACTCAGTTCAAGAGCTGCCTGCTGTCCAATCACAGCCACAGCAGCCACAAGGAAGGTTTTAACTCCGAGACGAGCCTCCTCCTCACATAGCACCTCTGTTGACGATGTTCCGGATGATGGCTGGAGGGGTGATACAACAGTTGCCGGCCTTGAGAGGTCGAAGAAGAAAGAGGTTTGTGAGGATCGTTTTGTCAATCTAGCTACCTTCACCAGCTTCCGTGGGTGGTGGCCAGTGAGATAGCTCACTCTTGAGTGACAGTTCCAACTCAAAGATCTCGATAAGTACAATCTAGTGTTGAGACAGTTCTGAAAGAGGAAGGGGTGGATTTGGTTCCCCTAGACTATTGTGGACGCCAAGGAGTATTTGGTCCATGAGTTCTATTTCAACGTGACACACATAAATAAAGGGACCAAATTGACAAAGTGAGGAAACTGAAGGTGAGGTTTGACCAACACACACTAAACTCCTTTGGGGTTTGAGGATGTAGTGCCAGCACAATGCTTTGAGAAGCTGGCGTTAGGTGATGCAGCTCGCCCATGGCTAGATGAGCTTATGGAAACCCCTGGGCCACCATCACCATGGGATCACTGCAGGGGTTCCTATTCAGTGGAACACCCAAAACTTCGAGGTGAAGGGATGCCAGACTTCGTATATAGTAGACTAGACCCTTGCCAGAATTAAACCAACCTGCCTATTCCACGGGTAGTGATAGTCGCCTCTATTATGGCTAGGTACCCGATCAATGTGGGTGTCGTGATGTTGGCCAACATGTTAGTGGTTGCCAGGCAAGTTGATACCTCCTACCCGTATCGCAATACCATCATTGAGTACCTTATAGATGCACGGGTAGAGCCTAATGATTTTGACACGAATGTTCGGGCAAAGAAGCCCTTCTCTTGGTATTCTCTAATGGATGCACACAACCCGAAGAGAAAGGGTCAGCCGACTACCACCCTAAGACAGTCTGATGAGCCATCGGTGGTGGGTACAGAGACAGCTGATATGCCATCCACATCAGCCGAGCCTTCTACCAGTGCAGCTGCTATGCCTCTACCTTCAACCTCAGTGCCTTCCACCTCGGCTTTGAAGCCGGTGCCTATGCCCTCTGGTCCACTTTTTATGCTGTGAGTCTCCCAGACACTAGCGAGCCTCAACAACTGGATGCAGACATCTACTGCAAAAGCTGTCCGACATATCCAGTCATGTTGCAGCACAGTCATCCATTCCAGCGCCCCAGATTCCCCCACTATTGAAGAATCCTTGAAGAAGCTCTTGGACAACCAGCACACAATTATGGCCACTCTGGTACAGCATGGGTCAGTCATAGAGGAGCTGGAAAAGGAAGTCAAAAAGATGCGGAAATCCCAGGCCTCAAAGAAGTCAGTGGACAAGCTCCGGCGACAGGTTACCAAGATTGCAGCAGCCGGAGACATTCCATTTGATATGCTGATAGACCCCCACCACCCAGATCCAGATCCTACAGCACCAGCTGGCCAGTCTGAGGAGCCAGACAGTGCTGCTGACACTGCTGAGGTAGTACGTCAAATGTTCACCAACCCAACCACTCCCATACTTGAGAACGACGAGATCCAATTGGATGAGGCTGTGGTCGGTGCCACTGCTGGGACCACAGAGATGGCCACTGAGCCATAGGGAGTTTTCTTCACTCTCACCCTTCTTTTACTCTTATGTTGTTAAGCATTAGGGACAATGCTTATTTTTATTCGGGGGGAGGGGGGGTGGAGTCTCTTTGACGCATTCTGCCGATTATGTATTTTGATAACTATGAGACATTTGGCCTGTAATTAATTTATTACTATTTTCTTCTTCTTTCTCATTATGTGTGTATTCTCTCTTATCTCTCATTATGTATATTCATTAAGCTTTCAATAGTTTTCCTTGTAGCTTCTTTATTTTTATGTTTGTTTTCTTTTTGAATTAGTAGCTTCTTTCTATGTTTTAGTGGATAATAAGCCTTTCGTTTTCTTAATGCCTCGGTTCTTTCCAAAGGTATTTTTTTTGTGAACCGCGTGTCTCTTCCCAAAGATGGATGGCGTGACAACCTTCTTAAGGGATTGGGTCTATTTTTAGTGTTTAGGTAATAATAGTAGTAATAATGAATAACAAAGCCTAATTGAGTCATGCTCGAAGAGTCAAACATGCTTCACTTGGTACCAACACACTTAACTGCATGTTTATGGTTAAAAACAAGATTTTTGGAAAGAAATAGCTCTAGTTAGTGACCTTGTGACTCTTGTGTTGACTTAGGCTATCATCAAGTGGTTTAATCGAACCATAGTGATTTTCAATCTTGAATATGGTCGTTGTGGGCCCTCGACTCTATCCTCTTTAACAATCCAGCTACGTGAAAGGTGAGATGTTTTTGTTGCAAGTCCAAATACCCGTGCTAATGGTTTAAAACTTGCCTCGAATGTGTTTCTAGGCGAAATTTTAAATTTTGCCTTGCTTTAGAAGTGATTTTAGGCTCTCCTTGACCTACTTGAAGTTTCCATTGCCCACCAATGTTGTTATCCCTAGTCAACCCATTTGAGCCTTGAACCTGTCTCATTTGATAACCATGTAACAAGCCTTTATCCGTTTTGTAGTGACCCTCCCTTGGCACCCGAGCGTTCCTTAACACTTTTGTGAAAAAATTGGCTAAAAATATAAGTTTGGGGGAGAGACGAGGAACCTGAAAGAGGTATCAAGGAAAAAAAAGGTGAAAAGAAATGAAAAGAAAGAAAGGAAATAAAAGGAAAGAACAAAAAGAAAATTGCAAAAAGAAAGAGAATAAGTTGAGGAGTTGAAGGGATTCAAAGAAAAGTAATGATGCAAAGCATGGAGAAATAAAAGAGGGAGAAAATGAATGTTATGATCAAGAAAGAGAGATGTTAAGTTTCTCTAGTCCCCCCAAGGAAAATTAAATGCCTCAAAGAGTTAGCAAAGCATGAGCCGAGAAAAGAAAATGGAGTGCTTAAGGAAAGATGAACCAGTTCTATCATAGCATATCCAACCTTAGTCCAAAAGCCTTCAATGCATTCCGAAAAAGCCCTACGTGATTTCAAGACAAGTGACCTGACATTAGTGGTGATTTACATGAGGGGCAAGCCTATTATACTTAAAGTCATACTTGCCACATTCCCTTGAGAGAGACGAGTGAACCTTTCGCAAATCCTTGGATTGAGTGCTAATTTCTTAAGTGAGATAGTCAAACGGAGAGTAGAGGAGGAGGAGGAGTTTGGGATCCACAATGACTACATGAAAGAGCGAGCTTCCTTGACGAATAAAGTCAATTGTTGATGTTCAAGTGTCACATTAGAACTATTTGTGCAAAAACGTTTAACTTGTTGCCTTGGTGATAATTCATAAGTGGTGTGGGTAATTGTTGGTCCCAATTGATGTGTGAATGACTCACTGTGACCTTCTGAAATGGCTCTTAACTAGTGGAGGTGGGAACCACTTTATTTGCTTGAGGACAAGCAAAAGCTTAAGTTTGAAGGAGTTGATAAGTGGGGATTTCGGCTACTTATTAGTAGCACCTTTTAGCTTTCGTTTTAGTCCAAAACATTTAATTGTGTTCCCGAAAACTGATGAAATGTGAAAAATTGTAGGAATATTGGAAGATGAACCCCCGAAACGAAATCCAACTCAAGAAGGAGTACTCTAAACTCAAGGACAAAAAAGGCACAAAAGCTCATATGTGCGGACCGCGGAATATCATCTGCGGCTGCAGGTTATGAAGGAAAACCCATCAGAGACTCATGCAAAGTGCGGTCTGCACATGAATTGTGCACCCGCAGAAGCTGGGTCAGAGCAAAGTTCAGAGAATCTGCAATTCAAGTCCAGCAAAAGTGCAGACCGCACAATTATTGTGCGGCCACATAAGAAGAGTTGTGTGGCCGCACATGTAAAAGTGCGGACCACAAAAGAGCAAGGTGCGGCCGCACATGTAAAAGTGTGAACCGCAGAAAGAGTGCAACGGCCGCAGTTCTGAATTATACAGCCACAGACCCCTAATCCTGTCAAGTTGAAGAAAAGTGCGGACCGCAGATAGAATTGTGCGGCCGCAAAACCTCCGAAAGAGTATTTTTGTCCGAAATTTTTAGCCCTGTATAAATTGACAAATTTCATATTTTTAGGTTAACTTTGGACATCAGCAGCTACAGTAGCCATTTCTCTTTATTTCTTTTAGTAGTTTTTCATATTTTGAGCTATTTTAACATAGATTTTATTATTTCAATCTTGGAAAATTAGTTTAGTTATCATTTATTCTTTTTTTTCTTCAATTTCAAGCATGAGTAGCTAGATTTTAACTAGGATTGTGACATGATCCTAGTGTGTAAACTTAATGGGTATTTGATTTATTGCTTGTTTATGGTTGGGTGTTTATTATTTAGCCTTGTTCTTGCTTTATTTTGTGGAATTAATAGTTGCAAACATTAGTTCATGCCTATTTGACTTGATCCCTACTTGATAAAGAGAGACTTAGTCTAGTAAAACTTGGCTATCAAGAAGTTGGGTCAATCGAGTGATTGAACCTAGAGATAGCTAAACTCGACTTGAGCTTTTTATCAACCGTTTTCTTCAATACCTATTTGAACTTGAGAAAGCCAAATTGGACAAAATCACTCTCTGACCGAGAGGTATTGAATGGGTAATTGATTGTTGATAGCTATAATACACCCCAACCAATAAAACAAGCCTTAATTTTACAACCTGTTAGGCAAACACCTAGGCTAAGGTCATACCCCTAGGCCTTTTACAACATTTGAAAAACAAAAAAAATAATTTCCTAGTTCTATTTCTTAAATTGCAATTGTAGTTTAAATTAGAATTTAAAACAAACCAAAATGTGTGGAAGTGCAAATTTAGATATACAAACTCACACACTAAGATATATTCTACTAACTCGAATATATATAGCTCCCTATGGAATTCGACCCCAACTTTTGTTGGGTATTACTATTGTATCGACCATTTTCATAACGTCGAATAGAGGAGTAAAAATGGACGAGATCACGTATAAGCGGGTGTCATAGTTTATTCATGCCAGGGGTAGACAGGCTTTTTTATCCCTTGTTTGGTTGTGTGTTCTTCTTGACCTATAATATATTTGATTGTATGACTACGTGAGCTTTTTTATTCATGCTAGAAAACATGTTTAGGCTTATGGCATCTTATTTGGGCATGATGGGCTATTCTTGAGATTTTTAATATACTTTATTTAGTTGTAGCCATATTTTATATCATGAACACATTTATTTATTGTGTCCTTGTGCATCTTGTTGATTATTTTTCAGCATATGCATACATCTTTTGAGATGAAATATTGATACGATTCGATATGTTTATGGCATATTTGGACATTATGAGTGAAGTGATATTGTTATTGCACGAGGCTTATGTCGTGCGGATATTGTGATATGGACGATGCTATGGTATAAGGTTTATGCTATTCGACATGTGGATACGGATCCATCCCCTTAGAGTCGCCCTCTCATGTTTCTCTCTTGGTGGCGTACATGTAGAGCTTGTGAGATACTAATGATTATCAGATTGTGATGGTATTGGTTGATGAGTTGAGCGTAAAGGTGGAAGCTTTGATTACTTAGTTAATCATTTATGTCATATCATGCATTATACATGCTTTCTATGCATATACTCTAAATATGCTACTTGACGCCTATGTAACATGAATTGGATTTGATAGAAGAGATAGAATGATTCATGTTTAAATTCTTTATTTCATGGTACATTCTCTTGTTGTACTATCTCTCTTTCAATTGCCTTGCTCTGTACATGCATGCACTGTACATGTATATTTTTTAGTGAGTATCATATTACTAAAACCTCAGTAGTACTTCACTCGAGGTTAGTTTTGATACTTACTGAGTGATATTGCCTTTGTACTCATACTATATTATGCACGTTATTATGCAGAACATCGTGTTGGTCCTAGCGGTACTCAGGAGGGAGACTAGGAGCTTAATTGAAGATTTCATGGCGAGCTGTTACCCAAACAAACACTACAAGAAAAAGGTTTTTAGTTTTTGGTGGCGGGTAACAGTGGTGACTCCCCTAATTGCCACAAAAGACAGGGATATCGTGGAGACTCTTAAAAATTTGCCATAGAAAGATAAAGTTATTTGTGGCGACTCTAAAAATTACCATAAAATAAATACTACAGGGACAAGCTTATCTAGATCGCACCAAATATTTACAACTAGAAGATTAAATTTTATTTAGCCAATATACGACTAAGATGGATGTTTAGAGGCTAGTATTATAAATAAATATTAAAGCAAAACAACCAGGTCTTTACAAGATAATGTTTAGCCAAAGTGGACATAAATCTAACGAAGAAATCGTCTCTAGTATGATCAAGTAGCTAGCTAAAAAAAGACTAAAATTAAAATTATAAGATTGGCAAGAATGCATCCCCACGCCCTTGGTTGTCTACCATTACGTAATACCTCAAAGATCTCACCAGGTGCAATGGTTTCAAAACCAAAACGAAACTGTCTCCAGGAATGTGTGAATGTCTGCTGCTCAATCCAACTATCTTTCATGATGATGTCTATCCTTATATCACTCGTTGTGTGTATATCAATACGTAGCTTCTATACCAACTAGATAAGGAGATGATCAGCTTTCGCAAGTCCAATGGGAAAGCAACGCGATCTGGATCTCTAATTCTTAATATTGCTGAAAAAACTAGATTGCACCCTCCTAAGTTATGCATTAATGCGTTCTGATGATATGTTTGATCTTCAAAGACCCGGAAGGCTAGCATATTGGAATCTGTATAAAAGAAATGGGCTTCTAAACAGTTGAACCTAGCAACTGGAATACTAGGCATCCAGGAAATCAGAAAAGTAATGAACCTGCACATTGTCTTCAATTAGGAGCCCTCCTTTCAGCTATCCTAACCCTTAGGTTAGGCGTTTGTGACATGTCAGGGTTTATAATTCTTCTTCCTGCTACCAGCATGTAATTGAATGACTGGAAATTTCCTTCTCCTACAAAATCAAAAGCAATGTTAGTAAAGTAATCCACCAGTGTGTTTCCCTTCCTTAGCACATGATCAAACATGACATTAAAGTTATCCCTTATCCTTTTGATCTTCTCAACCTCTACTAGAATACTCTAGGAAGGCTCCTAACCATCCTCTATCATTTTCTTCATCAGCAAAAAGTCAATATCAGCAATCAATGGGTGGAATCTCATTAGCCACATAACAGGGTAAATCCTCCATAATAGCCCTAGCTTCAGCTATAAAATTTGTGGTTTCCTCCAACTATTTATCCCTTTCATATACCAAGTCTACCTTACTGCCCCTCACACAAAGTCCTATTGAATTTGGTCCTAGATTCCCCCTAGATGTACCATCTGTGTTACATTTATATCATCCTTCATAAAGACATTGCCATGTAACTCTTCTTGTTACGATTACTGGCTTGTAACCCTCCATATATTTGATTATCTCTGGCTAGTAGAAAGGTATGTTTCTCAACCATGTATCTCACGCTTGTTAGGTAGTGAAGTTTGCTATTGCTCTCATGAAAAACCCTATTAAACGACATTCTCCCTCCATTTTTTAGTGTGTTTCTCCTCTTCCACAACTCCCATGTGATCATAGCTGGTATTGCTTGATAAATAGGTCTTAGCTTGGCACAACACACTACATTCAACCACACTCTTATAACTTAATGCGCTTGTATAGCATTGGCATTGATTCTTGCTTCTAAAAGAAAATTTTCCAAACTGTAGATGCAATGGAGCAGGACATGAACAAGTGTTCTATGGTTTCTTGTTGAGGATGCATGCAACACTAACACCTAGATGGAATTGATATTCTCATCTTCATCAACAATATCATCAGTAGGTAGGTTAGCCCTCCACAACCTTCATAAGAAGAAAGATACTTTGAGAAGCACACCCTTTGTCCACATCTTTCTATTATGTATTTGAGTGTATCTTGATGTCTAATAAAATCACATGCACTGCTTATTGAGAATCTCCATGTACTCTTAGGTATCCACCAAGGTCTATTCCTCCTCTCTGCCTCCACAGTCTACTTCTTGGCATATATAATCAGCAATATCTTGTGAGAAGATATGATTAAAAGTTGGATACTCCATTCTCCATTCTCCTTCAATTCTACCACATTTTGCATCCCCTCAAATATATATTTATCTTGAGGCACAACATGATATAATTCCCCTAGTTTTGTCTAATTTTCTTGCAATACATTTGAAGTCCCACTCCTTACCTCCCACCAGATCTCATTTGAAGTTCCAATCCATCCACTTCTAGCATTTTTTTTTCCATACTTGTGATCCACCCATCCACGTCAGCACTGTAGGTATTTCCTTCTTATAATACTTATTCCACATATGATTTGCCCACAATGATTTTGAAGTTTAAAATCTCCAGCTTAGCTTGGAAAATATTGCCTTTGACACATCAAATAAAGACTTAAATCCTAAACCCTCTTCCATAATTGGGAGGCACAGATTGTGCCATGAGGCCCAATACCTAATCGTACCTTCATCCTTATTACTCTAAAAGAAATTAGCATAAATTTTGTGAAACTGTTGTATAGTAGACTTAAGAGGATTCACCACAAAAAGTGGATGGATTGGTATGCCTTGTAGTACATTGGATATTAATGTAGCCTTCCCTCCATGTGAGCACATCTTACCTTTGCAGTTGAGAAATATGTTGTTCACCATTTTGATCATGTCATTGTAATAATCCTTCCTTCTTCCTGTATAGAAGTATATGAATGGAAAAGGGCCATGAACAAATCCAATAATGTCCTTCACTGATTTTACTAGTGAAGGTGCATGTCCATGATTCATATAAAATGAACTTTTCTCCTTATTAATCTATTGTCCAGATGTTATCTCATATCTCTGTAAAACATTCATAAGTTTTTCAAGGATTTAGGCTCTACAGATAAAAAGACAATTGTATCATCAATATATGATAGATGATTAAAATTTGAGCTCCATTTAGGCATCCCAAATTCAATGATCTTCTTGTCTCCAAATAGAGAGTTCATGGCCCTAGATAGCACTTCTGCAGATAGAATGAACAAGGCATGAGATAATGGATATCCTTGCTTCACATCTCTGGTAGATTTGAAAAATTCAATAGCTTTTCCATTCAATAATATTGAGTATCAGTTATTAGATATAATGTTCCATATCATATTGAAGAAGTGTTAAGAAAACCCCATTGCTCTCAACACATATATCAAATACTTCCATTTCACCGTATCATGAGCCTTAGCCATATCAACTTTAATCACCATATTTGTTGGCATTTTCCTTATCCTAATATCAGTCACAATCTCTTGAGTCAGTAACGCATTCTAAAAGATGCTTCTTCCGTTCACAAAACCAGACTGGTTAGAGTATGCTAAGGAAGGCAATATCCTCTCTAATATGTCATGCACCACCCTGGAAAAGATCTTGTTGATGAAGTTATTTAAGCTTATTGGTCCTAAGTCAAAAAAAGTTTGCATCACAGGCTTCTTTGGCAGTAAGACTAGGTTTTGTGTGTGTGATGGACTTTGGTAGCTAGCTCCTTCAAAAAAGGCCAATACCAATTCATAGATGTTAATGCATACTATGTCCCAACATGATTGATAGAACAAGCTAGTAAATCCAGCAGGACCTCCAGTAATATCTCTACTTAGAGCAAACCCTGCCCTTTTAAAACTCCTCCGTAGTAGGGTACCTGTACTATGCTTCATTCTAGATATGTGTGGCCATCTTTGGCACCATTTTAAGCAACTCAAAGTATTGAGAATCACCTTTTTGTGTGAATATTTTTAGTAGAAATGGATAGCCTCTAATGCCATCAAATCCATAGATTCAATCAAATCCCCATTTTTATTTTGGATCCTGGACGATTTCAGTTTTTCTCTTCCCATTCACATGATTATGGGAGAAGTTAGTTGTTCCTGTCTCCTTCAGCAAACCAAATTATTCTAGCCTTTTTCCTCCAAAATTGTTCTTCTAGATTCGAATACTTTTTCATCTCTGCCTATGCCTTTTAAAGAACTACCCTATTTAGTGTGGTAGGTTCCTCCTCAAGTCGCACATCCTTTATCTTCAACGTCTTCCAATACAGCTATTTGATTGAATATATGTCACAACCCAAAATGCCAATATGTCGTGACAGCGCCTAACACATTTACTAGGCAAGCCGACAATCACAAAACAACTAAGCATTGGAATTAAAAAATGATTCTATAAGCTCAATAGCGGAAAATCTCATAATATTTGATAAAAATACTGTAACTCTACCACAACCATCCCAAAACATGGTGTCACCAAGTACATGAGCTACTAAGTGTCAACATAGTTTGAAACTCTAGTACAACTGTTTGAGAAAATAGAACAGTACTGAATAAAAATAAAAGGAAGAAGAGTCAATGTCAGCGGGCATCATAGCAGCTACCTCAAAGTCTCCGAGCAGGTACTAGCACCAAATCTAGCAATCACCGCGTCCAGATGTACCTGGATCTGCCACACAAAGTGTAGAGTTTAGTATGCGCTTTACCGACCCAATGTACTCTATAAGTAACAAAACTAACCTTGGGCTAAAAACAATGACGAACTTAGAAGGATACAATCAGAACCAAAATAATGATAACATAGAGATAACAAAGAGAATGACAGTAATAACTCAGAGAAGCTTCCATATTCAGCTCGTTCATTGTACAGACATTTAGGCATGCTTTCAAGTTCAACAATTTAAGCCCAACACTGATAAAATATGCCAAGTGCAGCTAGTATTAGGAATGTTACATCTCTATGCTTACATGTCAAATATGCATGTCATATGCAATGTATAATAGAGATATTCCCAGGTACTCACACTCTCAGAGTGTTGAATCTGTCTATCTCGTATTCCCACTCAACACACATAATCATTCAGCATTGTACGGGTGCGTGGCATTAATGCCCCTCAACAAAGCACATGTATATAAATCACTGTGCATACGCTCATTGCTGGTATGTCAGACTACGGAGGGGCGAATCCTGCCTAAGTGCTAAAATAAAGCCTATAAGGCCTGCTACAGGAGTACAGCCCGATCCACAATAATAAATAAACCTATAAGGCCTGCGGCGGCGCGCAGCCCGATCCACACTAACACTCACAATCCGGATCTCAGGCCTAACTCAGTCATCAATCTCTTAAGTCTCGCGGGCTCACAAATCTCATGCTACTCAGCCCAAACAATAAGTTCATGTACTGTAACAGTAAATGATAATAGAGACTGAGATATGATATGCAAATGAAGGATCATGACTGAGCACATAATTGCAATTAAAACAGATAACTCAAAACAGCAGAAATAACCTCACTAGGCCTTAACAGGATAAGCATATAGCCTAATCATGTTTTCTAACATGAATTACAATTCAATTACTCTAACTAGTAAGGATTTCACGAATAGAACAAGACTTGATAACAACAGGGTCCAACCGAATCATGATTTCCACGGCGCACGCCCACACGCTCGTCACCTAGTATATGCGTCACCCAATACAAACCATACAACACGTTTTCCAGCAGTTTATACCCTCAATACCAAGCTTAGAAGTGTTATTTACCTCAAAGTGCGCAACTCAATGCTCCAACAAACCCTTACCTCGCGAATCGGCCTCCGAATGACTCAAATCTAGTAAAAACACTTAATATAATCAATACAAACTATAGGAATCGATCCCATACGATAAAGCTAAGTTCTTTAACCAAATTCGAAAAGGTAACCCCAGGCCCACGCCTCGAAACCCGACAAAAATTCACAAAATCCGAACATCCATTCAACTACAAGTCCAAACATACCAAAATCATCCAATTCCGACCAAAAAATCGAACCTCAAATCCCCAAATCTTACTCTCCAATATATAGGCCATAATTTCCTCAAATTTCACCTCAAGCACACATAATCGAGGTGTAAAATCAATGGATATTCAATATTAACGGACAAAAGTGATCAAAAGTTGCTTACCTCTTGAATTATAGTGATATCCCTCTCAAAAAGCACCCCTAGCCAAGTTCCACAAGTCCAAAAATGAAGAAAAGACTCAAACCCTCGATTATATCTTTCTGTCCATGCATCTCGCACCTACAGACACATAAGTTGCACCTGCGGTTCCGCTTTGGCGGAAAATCCACCGCTTCTGCGAATTTCACTTATACTCTAGCCTGCCGCTTCTGCGGTAAAAATCACTCTTCTGCAGGTCCACCTTTGTGGTCCTCCTTGCGATTCCGCTCCTACGGTAGAACTTCCACATCTGCGATGCAAGCCTAGGCCAGCCTTCTCCGCATCTGCATCCCAATATCTGCATCTACGGTCTCGCAAATGCGGTCCTTCTCCACACCAGCAAAGCTCCCAAAGCCAGACCAATTCTGCTTCTGTGCTGCTCCAGCCGCACCTGTGGCCAAGCCAACAGCAGGTGCGATTACACCAGCAACCACAATATCATCATCAATGCTCCTAAGTCAAATATCGATCCATTAATCATCTGAAACTCGCCCGAAGCCCGTGAAACCTCAACCAAACATACCAAAAGGTCCTAAATCACAATAAGAACTTAGTCGAAGCTTCAAATCACATCAAAAAACATCAAAAACATGAATCGCACCCCAATAGAAGCCTATTGAAACTAATGGATTTCCAACTTCTAAAATGGATACCGAAACCTATCAAACCAATTTCGTTGACCTCAAATTTTGCATACAATTCATAAATTACACAACAGACCTATTCCAACTCCCAAAACCAAAATCTGAGCCCAGAATAAAAAATGTCAACACTCGGTCAAACTTCTCAACCTTCCAAACCTTCAATTTTTCAACTTTCGCCAATTCAAGCCAAAACGACTTATGGGCCTCCAAATCAATTTATGGACATACTCATAAGTCCAAAATTACCATATGAAGCTATCGGAACTATCAAAACTCCACTCCGGAGTCGTTTACTTATAAGTCAACATTTGGCCAACTCTTTCAACTTAAGCTTCCAACCATGGGACTAAGTGTCCCAATTTATTGAAACATCCCTGGAACCAAACCAACCACCCTGGCAAGTCACATAACCACAAATGAACATAGAATAAGCAATAAATGGGGGAACAGGGCTACAATGCTCAAAACGATCGATCATGTCGTTACATTCTCCCCATCTTAAACAAATGTTCGTCCTCAAACGGGTCTAGAATCATACTTGGAGTCTCAAATAGGTGTGGATAGATGCTCCTCATCTCCTGCTCGGTCCCCCAAGTAGCCTCCTTGACTGGCTGGCCTCTCTACTGAACTTTCACTGAAGTTATAGTCTTTGATCTCAACTTTCGAACCTACCAATCAAAAATAGCCACCGACTCTACATCATAAGTCAAATATCCTTCTAAATCAACCGTGCTAAAGTCCGAAACATGAGACAGATCACCGTAGTACTTCCGTAGCATCGAAACATGAAACACTAGGGAAACACCCGATAGACTAGGTGGCAATGCAAGCCTGTAGGCCACATCTTCAACCCTTTCACGTACCTCAAATTGACCAATATATCAAGGGCTCAACTTGCCCTTCCTCCCAAACATTATCACACCCTTCATGGGCGATACTCTTGGCAATACCTTCTCTCCCACCATATAAGAAACTCCACGAACCTTCCGATCAGCATAACTCTTCTGTCTAGAATGTGTTGTGCGAAGCCGATCCTGAATCAACTTGACTTTCTCCAAGGTATCCTGAACCAAATCAGTACCCAACAACCTAGCCTTACCCGGCACACACCAACTAATTGGAGACTGACACCGCCTCCCATATAGGGCCTCACAAGGAGCCATTTGAATACTCAATTGGTAGCTATTATTGTAGGCAAACTCTGCAAGCAGTAGAAACTGATCCCAAGAATCCCCGAAATCCATAACACTAGCGCGTAGCATATTCTCCAAAATCTAAATGGTGCGCTCAGACTGTCCGTCCGTCTGGGGTGAATGTTGTACTCATCTCAACCTGTGTGCTTGACTCTTGCTGCACTGCTCTCTAAAACTGCAATGTGAACTGTCTGTCCCGATCCGAAATAATGGACACCGGCGCACTGTGAAGACAAAAAATCTCGCGAATATAGATCTCAACCAACCACTCTGAAGAATAGGTAATCACGACCAGAATGAAATGTGCGGACTTAGTCACCGGTCCACAATCACCCAAATAGCATCGAATTTCCTCAAAGTCCGTTGGATCCTAACAACGAAATCCATGGTAACACTCTCCCATTTCCACTCGAGATCTCAAGTGTCTGAAGCAAACCGCCTGGCCTTTGGTGCTCGTACTTCACCTGCTGATAGTTCAAGCTCCGAGTCATATACTCCACTATATCTTTATTCATTCTTATCTATCAATAGTGCTGCCTCAAGTCCTGATACATCTTTGCGACACCCGAATGAATGAAATACCACGAATTGTGGGCCTTCTCAAGAATCATCTCACGTAACACATCCACATTAGGCACACAAATCTGACCATGCATATGCAACAACCCATCATCTCCAATTGAAACCTCCTTGGCATCACCGTGTTGTACTGTGTCCTTAAAGATAAGCAAATGGAGTTTTCATACTAACGCTCCCTGATGCGCTCAAATAAAAAAGACTGAGAAATCACACAAGCTAGAACCCGGCTAGGCTCCGAAACACCTAACCTCATGAACTGATTGGCCAATGCCCGAACATTTGATGCTAGAGGTCTCTCACCAACTGGAATATATACAAGGCTACCAAAATCACGGTCTTTCTACTCAAGGCATCGGCCACCGCATTGGCCTTTCCAGGATGATACAAAATGGTGATATCTTAGTCTTTTAACAATTCCAATCATCTCTACTGCCTCAAATTTAGATCCTTTTGCTTAAACAAGTGCTATAGATTCTGATGATTTGTAAATACCTCACATGACACACCATAGAGATAATGCCTCCAAATATTCAATGCATGAACAATGGTTGCCAACTCTAAATCATGAACGGGGTAGTTCTTCTCATTAGGCTTAAACTGGCATGAAGTATAAGAAATCACCTCTACCCTCTTATATCAAGACACACCCAATACCAATCTGAGAATCATCACAATACACCGTATAGGAACCCGATGCGGAAGGTAAAACTAGAACTAGAGTTGTGGTCAAGGCAGTCCTGAGCTTCTGAAAACTCTCCTCACACTCATCAGACCACTTGAATAGATCACCCTTCTGGGTTAATCTAGTCAAAGGTGCAGCAATGATCAAGAAACCCTCCACAAATCGGCAATAATATTTGAATAAACCAAGAAACTCTGAATCTCAGTAGTCGAAGATGGTCTGGTCCAACTCTGAACTTCCTTGATTACCTCACTGGATACCACGTGCCCCAAGAATGCCACAGAATTAAGTCAAAACTCACACTTGAAGAATTTAGCATAAAGCTTTTTCTCCCTCAACGTCTATAGTACAATCCTCAGAGGTTGTGCATGCTCCTCCTGGCTACGTGAGTACACCAGTATATCATCAATAAATACTATGACAAAAGATTCAAGATATGGATGGAATACATTGTTCATCAGATGCATAAATGTTGTTGGTGCATTGGTCAGCCCAAAAGACGTCACAAGGAACTTGTAGTGACCATAGCGGGTTCTTATTGTCATCTTCAGGATATCAGAATCCCGAATCTTCAACTGGTGATACCCAAATCTCAAATCAATCTTAGAGAAGACTCTAGCTCCCTAAAGCTGGTCAAATAAATCATCACTACGGGGTAGCAGATACTTGTGCTTAATTATATCTTTGTTCAATTGTCTATAATCAATGCACATCCTCAACCATCCTTCTTCTTCACAAACAGAACCAGTGCACCCTAAGGCGACACACTAGGCCTAATGAATCCCTTAACAAGTAGCTCCTGAAGTTGTTCTTTCAAATCCTTCAACTCTGTTGGTGTTTTTCGATACAGAGGAACGGAGATGGGCTGAGTGCCCGACACCAAGTCAATACCAATACAATATCCCTGCTGGGTGGTATGCCCGGCAGGTTTGCTGGAAATACATCTAGAAAGTTTTGCATTACCAGAACAGACTCAATGGTAGGAGAATCAGCACGAACATCCCTCACAAAGGCCAAATATGCCAAACATCCCTTCCCAACCATCCGCTGAGCCTTTAAATGTGAGATCATTGTATTGGGAACATAATCTAGAGAACCTCTCCACTCAATCGTAGGCAATCCCGACATCGCCAACGTCACAGTCTTAGCGTGACAATTAAGAATAGCATGACATGGTGACAACCAATCCATGCCTAGAATCATGTCAAAATCAACCATAATAAGTAGTAAAAGTTCAACTCTCGTCTCCAATCCCCTAATAGTCACCACACATGATCGATACACACGGTCCACAATAATAGAATCACCCACCGGCATTGATACATGAACATGCGTAACTAGTGAATCACAGGGCATATCTAAATAACGAGCAAAGTTCGATGATACATATGAATAAGTGGAACCAGGGTCAAATAATATCGAAGAATCTCTATGGTACACTGAATAATACATGTGATCATTGCGTCTGAAGCAACGGCATATAGCCTGGCGAGAAAAGCATAGCATCGAGCCTGACCACCACCTGATTGTCCCTCCCCCCAGGGCGACCTCGAACCTGCCTGAGTCCCATACCCTGAGTTGGCTGAGCAGGTGGTGAAGTGACTGGTTCGAAAGTCATAACCTGACCCCTCTGCTAAACCGGACCTCCCATAAGGTGGGGACAATACCTCCTCACATGCCCCAACTCTCCACACTCGAAGCAACCTCAATCCGACAATGGTGGCAGGGACTAAATCGGACAACGAGAACCAAAATAACCACTAGAAGAACCTGGTATAGACAAACCCCGAAAGATGACTGATCCGGACGAGCTTTGTATGAACCATGGCTAGTTAATGCACCACGATGAACCAGATGAGCCATCTGAGTAGGCCTATAAGGACGACCCCTGCTGTGATAGGACTGCCCTCCATATGAGGCACTGTTGAAACCAACTCTAGGTGTCTAAAAACATCCACCACCTTGTCAAACCTCGTACCCGTTGCAATCTCCCGAGTCATGATAAAACGTAGTCCATAGTTGAGGTCATCAATGAACCTCCAAATCCATCTCTCGGTGAGAACCAACCATGCCGCATGACGAGCCAACTATGAAAATCTCATTTCATACTGAGTCATTGACATACCCTCCTAGCGTAGTTGCTCAAACTACCTACGGAACTCCTCTTTGCTAGTCTGTGGAACAAACTTCTCTAAGAAAAGAACTGAGAACTCATGCCACATAAGTTGTGCAGCGCCGGCTGGCCTGCTGAACTCATAGGCCTCACACCTGTCTATAAAATCTTGAGCATCCTCTGACTTGGCCCCACTAAACTCTGGATGCTTGAGCACCCCAAACCACTCTAGTCTCTTCTGCTCCTCATCACTCATAGGTGGGCCAACCTGGACCCGAGCAGTTATAACCGGCAAGGTTCGTAGTACCTCGGTGTTTGGAGTCCTTGAGCTACCTGCTCTAGAGTACGGGCAGCAGGAGTTTGAGCACCTCCCCTGGCCTGAGAAGTGGTTGGTGCAGCCGGAACTAACACCACCTGAGCAAGGCTCGTGCATACAGCCAATATCTAGGCCAAAGCCTCCTAAAGGCCTGGAATTACAATGGGCACAGCTGGTGCCTGAGCTGGTCCCACCGGCTCGACACATCTGGTACCTACTCCTGAGCTAGAACAACTAGTGGCTCCACAGGTTCTGCTCTAGCTGTAGTACGAGCCGCACCTCGGCCTCTACCATGACCCTGGCCTCTCGCGACCCTAGCAGGTGGTATTGTGGTTGTCCGCCTAATCAGGTCGCACGTGTTCTCACCATGTGGGAGAGAATAGAAGAATAGGAGTTCAGTTTCCGTAATCAACGAATCCGCAAGATAAAAGTACAAGAAAGTCAAGTTTTCTAATAGTTCGGTAGCCTCTTGAAGAAAAGCACAGACGTCTCCATACCGATCCGCAAGACTCCACTAAACCTACTCATGACTCATGAGACCTAAGTAACCTAGTGCTCTGATACTAACTTTTCATGACCCAAAATCCCAACCTGTCGTGACAGTGACTAACACATTTACTAGGAAAGTCGACATTCACATAACAACTAAGCATTTGAATTTAAACATGATTTTATGAGCTCAACAGCGAAAAATCTCATAATATCTGATAAAACAACTGTAACATTACCACAACTATCCCAAAACATGGTGTCATCGAGTACATGAGCTACTAAGTGTCAACATAGTTTGAAACTCTAGTACAACTATCTGAGAAAATAGAATAGTATTGAATAAAAATGAAAAGAAGGAGAGTCAAAGTCAGCGGGCATCATAGCAACTACCTCAAAGTCTCCGAGCAGATACTAGCACCAAATCTAGAAATCACCGAGTCCAAATGTACTTGGATCTGCCACACAAAATGCAGTGTGTAGTATGCGTTTAACCGACACAATGTACTCAATAAGTAACATAACTAACCTTGGGTTGAAAGCAGTAACGAGCTCAGAAGGATATAGTCTGAACCAAAACAATGACAACACAGATATAACAAAGAGAATTATAGTAATAACTCAGAGAAATTTCCATATTCAGCTCGTTCACAATACAGAAATATAGGCATGCTTTCAAGTTCAACAATTTAAGCCCAACACTGATAAAATATGCCAAGTGCAACTAGCATGAGGAATGTTACATCTCTATGCCTACATGTCAAATATACATGTCATATATGATGTATCATAGTGATATTCTCAGGTACTCACACTCTCAGAGTGCTCAATCTGTCTTTCTCATATTCCCACTCAACACACACAATCATTCAGCATTGTACGGGTGTCTGGCATCAATGCCCCTCCCAAAAGCACGTGCATATAGATCACTGTGCCTGCGCTCACTGCTGATATGCCAGACTCCGGAGGGGTAGATCCTGCCTAAGCTCTAATATAAAGCCTGATGCGGCGTGCAACCCGATCCACAATAATAAATAAGCCAATAAGGCTTGCTGGGGGCGCCGCCCGATTACAATAACACTCACAATCTGGCTCTCGGGCCCAACTCAGTCATCAATATCTCTAGTCTCACTGGCTCACAAATCTCATACTACTCAGCCCAAAGAATAAGAACATGTAATGTAACAGTAAATAATAACAGGGACTGAGAAATGATATGTAAATGAAGGATCATGACTGAGCACATAATTGCACTTAAAACAGATAAATCAAAATAGCATAAATAATCTCACTAGGCCTCAACGGGATAAGAACATGTAATGTAACAGTAAATAATAACAGGGACTGAGAAATGATATGTAAATGAAGGATCATGACTGAGCACATAATTGCACTTAAAACAGATAAATCAAAATAGCATAAATAATCTCACTAGGCCTCAACGGGATAAGAACAAATCCTAAATATGTTTTATTACATGAATTACAGTTCAATTACTCTAACAAGTAAGGATTTCACAGATAGAATAAGACTTGATAACAACACAGTCTAACGGAAACAACTGAAGCATGATTTTTACGGTGCACGCCCACACGCCCATCACCTAGCATGTGCGTCACCCAACACAAACTATATAACATATTTTTTAGGGGTTTATACCAAGTTTAGAAGTGTTACTTACCTTAAAGTGCGCAACTCAATGCTCCAAGAAACCCTTGCCTCGCGAATCGGCCTCCGAACTACTCGAATCTAGTCACAAACACTTAATATAATCAATATAAGCTATAGGAATCGATCTTGTATGATAAAGCTAATTTCTTTAACAAAATTCAAAAAGGAAACCCAAAAAGTCAACCACGGGCCCACGTCTTAGAACCCGCCAATAATACACAAAATCCGAAAACTCATTCAGCTACGAGTCCAACCATACCAAAATCATCCAATTCCGCCCATAAATCTAACCTCAAATCCCCAACTCTTACTCCCCAATACATAGGCCACAATTTTTCCAAATTTCAACTCAAACACATATAATCTAGGTGTAGCATCAATGGGTATTCAATATTAATGGATAAAAGTGATCAAAAGTTGCTTACCTCTTGAATTATGGTGAAATCTCTCTCAAAAATCACCCCTAGCCGAGTTCCACAAGTTCACAAATGAAGAAAAGATTCAAACCTTCTATTACATGATTCTGTCCAGGCATCTCGCACCTGTGGACACATGAGCTGCACCTGATGTATCGCTTTTGCAGAAAATCCACCACTTCTACGAATATCACCTAAAATCCGGCCTGCCGCTTCTGCGGCCAAAATCCCACTTTTGTGGGTCCACCTCTACGGTCCTCCTTGCGCTTCTGAGCTTCTATGCTTCCGCTCCTATGGTAGAACTTCTGCATCTGAAAGTACACTCCTCATTAGCTCTACCATTCCACCAAGTAAATGAAATCTCCTTGTACCCTAAATCAAATAGACCACAAGAGTTTACATAGAAGGCAAACTCCTCATACTCAATAGGCAAAATAGGAAGTCCTCATATCTTCCATCTTTTGATAGTAATGTGTACGGGTAAAAATCGGGCTCATGATACACTCCAGCCTCCAATTGGGTAAAAAGAGCTCGAGATATGATTGCGAAAGATCAAAATCGAAGCAAGGATATCCTCGAGTCAGAGTATAGGGGTCAACCATCTACCCTCGATAATACATGATTCGAGACCGACCTAAAACCTGAAGGACTTCGGAGAGCATCACCGGGTAATCAAGCGTGGCCAATAGGAGGCTATAGTATCCGTGACCGGTCGGATATCTTGGCGTGGATCTCGGCACATATCAATGTAGAACCAGCAATCAATTAAATAGAAGATTTTTTATCTTTTATAGAGTTATATTTAGAGTAAGAATCCCCTACAATATAAGGGGGTCTGATAATTCATTAAGCACGTTATAACATGCATTCCAAAATAATATATTATTATTTCCTCTGTTATTAGATCTTTCTCTTGTTCATCAGTTCTGGCCATAGCGACCCCGAATCGAGGGAGAATATTTCACTAAGGCTAGAACTATACTCCTCGTGTGATTTGAATCCAATTTATCTTTGTTGGTTCAATTTGACTTAATTTATCGCTTTGTATCAAATTAATCCGCGTATCCTTAAAACCACTTACAAATTTAATTGTTATTCGATTTTGAGGGTAAACAAGTAATACATTGAACTCTCCTCCAACCATCATCCAGTGTAGTTTCAACTCATTATCCAATAATACCAGTGATTCCAAAGTTCCAACCTTTCCACTGCATCACACTTGGCATATACAAAAGTTATAATCATCTCTTTGCCAATGTCCTGGTGCAATAGCTTCAATGTGATCTATTGATCAGTGTCTATCATCGCCTCCCATTGAACCCTAGCATCCAAGAATATCCAAATCTTACTATTACAATTTGATAGGGGTCTCCATACCTAGTCCCAGTTTATATCTTTGAATACGTCTACAATTTAGTAGGATTCTTTAAAGTTGTAAAGCATCCTTGTTCTTTCTATTTTTACCACCCTTTGCACTATATGTAGATGATAAGTCAGCTTTCTTTAAAATCTGTTGAAAGTTAACACCATTTGTCTCCTCATCTTTCTCATCTTCCAGCTCTTACAGATCACCTAAGGCATCCTGGATCTCTAGTTGTGTGACATTATGAGTGATAATGTCATGTAGTACCTTATTTGGTGATGATAAATGCACATATCAATAGCTCCACTCTTTAGGATAATTGAAGGACCTTTCATTGCCTTTTTTTCATATTTGTAATCTCCAAACACTGGTCCTCAGTGGGTTATTTGGGTCTCTAAGTTTTCCATGTGACTCATTTAAAAGTTACTTTCCAGTATGTCTCAGGATAGGATTTACTATTTGCTTGATGACATTCTCCTTTCTACAATTTTGATCTCCTTGCCCTTGTATCTCAACTTGTTCTCCAGTTCTTCTAGGACCCTCATACCCCCTTGATTCTTTATGACCTTATACTCCTTCACGAGATTCTCCTAAAACTTCTTCACTTCTTATTTCATTGTAGCCAGAATATTAGGGTTAGGGTTTTCAATTCATCCCAACCCTGACCTTTCTTCATCACCGATTCCTCTGCTGACCTTAACCTCTAAAGGGCTAAGTGTAACATTCTGTATTGCATTTAGTTTTTCAAAAGATGCTTCGATCTAAGGCTTTGACATTTCTAGCATTGTAGAATCCTTAGGCAATTCATTGTTAATATTGACATGTCTATTTCCTTTTCCTTTTCCTTTTCCTTTTCCTTTGTAGTTCGATGTTTCTAGTATTGTAGGATCCTTAGGCAATTTTTTGTTAATATTGATATTGTCTCTTTCCTTTTCCTTTGTAGTTCTCTCGATGGTGTCTTCCTTGTTCCCATTATTTCCTTTTACAATTTCTCCATCACCTTTATTAATAGCCCTCTCCTTAATTCTAGTATCATTAGGAACAAGACTTTTCTTATCGATTTCCATCGAATTAATACCAATCCCAATTCCAGTAGTAATAGGATTAGGGTGTTCCTGTTTTGAGTGCCCCGAAATTGAGCTTCTTCCCTTTATACCATGTATTAGCCTGACCTCTTGTACTTCATCGTCTTCCTCATTCAATTTCTCACATTGATTTTTTCTTTGAATGCCAGCTGGCACTAGCTCCTTTCCAGAATCACTAGCCTTCTTCCCCTTGTTTCCTCCATTGCTCAGCACTCTAACTCGACTATTCCTATAATTTTGGGTACAGGTAACCTGTTGTTGAGCTTTAAATTATTTCCACGATTGCTAGCATCCACTTCGTGTAACACCCTATATTTTTCTTTACCATGTCCTCGCAACATGCATCCTTACGGTATTCAGGTATATAATCATATTGAATTTTAATCCACTTACTACTTACCTCCCCAGTAGCTTCATTAACAACTTGAATCTGCACTCGCTTAAGTATTTGTCATGACCCAAAATTCACCTAGTCATGATGGCACCTAATCCAACCCCCTAGATAAGCTAAGAAACAGTTAACACAACTCTAATGAAATTAGTAAGAACTCAATAAGTGAAAACTGAATTTCCATGCACCAACCCAAGGATTGTAGTACAAGTCATGAGCCACTAAGACTTAGATTTACAAAGCTGGTATGAGAATAAATACAATATTTGTTTGGAATATACATAAAAAAAGTACGAATCTAAAACTACCAAGTACATGTGGTAGCAATATTCAAAAGGCAGGTACATCTTCAATGCAAGCTCTCGTCATCCACAACATCTTAGCTCTAAAATCTGCATGTAAGGTGCCGAAGTGTAGTCCGAGTACAACTGACCCATGTACTCAGCAAGTATCGTAACTACCTTGGCGAGGTAATATAATAAAGAATTATAAATGATACTCGCTAACACCTGTATAGTTCATAATTCCGATAAGTACAGAACAATAATATGATCAAGTGAATCACACATAAAATCACCTCGGTGTACAAAATAACTTAATGTACTCTGCTCAGGCAATAATCTAGCATATAAAGAAAATATGCAAAAAATCTGGTAAACAACCAAGGAAATTTCGAGTAAAGTTAAAATGCAATAACCAAATTAAAAAATTTGTTGTGGCGTGCAACTCGATCCAAATAGAAATCATATTACGGCTCTAAGGCCTACATCAGAGTTTTAGTACTAGAACTAAACCACTTATCAGTTTTCCTCATACCATATCAACCAGAAACCCGTCAGTTTCTCACAATCCACGTGTACACCATCCAGAAGACCCATGAGAGGGTGACCCTAGGGGATTGGATCTACATACACACATCGCACGGACAACTCACGTGCTATCATAATCTGCCCGACGTAGTCACAGGCTCAATATCACAATCCACCCGGCGTGATCACAAGCTCAATATCACAATTCCCCGGCATGGTCACACACTCAATATTATAATCAGCCCGGAGTTTAAGAAAAAAATAAGAGTTTTGAACTTATAGCGTAGAATGACGCACATATATTTTGTGTGGCAATAAATTATTGCACAAAAGTAAATTACTTTTAAATATGAAAAAGGGTCATTCTTTTTGGTACGGACAAAAAATAAAATAGGGATGCGAGGTTTGTTATAGAGAATAAATGAGGTTATTATAAAGAGGTTTGGCTGTATGTTCTTTCTCGGTGTGAGTTTATCTCTATCGGAATTTTATTAACTAATCTATTTTAATTTGACCAACAATATATAAATGAGTATGTCTTTATTTAAAGAATTCTATGTTAAATTTGTTTCAGGCACTAAACCACCGGACCAAGAAGAGAGTTGTCTTAAGTGGTGTTACTCATGTGCTATATGTACGTATTTGATTATTTGTATGACATTTGGTTAAAAAAAAAAAAAAAAAAAACGGAATCACGTGACGCCGCTTTGCTATAGATGAATCCGCCCTGCATGCAGATTATATGTGGAAATAACAAATAGGGAAAACTATATTGTACAGTCACTTTTAAAAGTAATAAGCCGAAAAATATTTATTTTTTGTGTATTAATATATAATATTCATATTTTATACATAATTAATATTTATTTTTTATATATTTAGCCAGTGCATCTAATTATTTTTGACCGACCGGTTAAATGTGTAACTTGCACTAAATAGAAAAAACTACATTGTATGACTACTCTAGGAAATAGCCAACAAAATAAATATTTTATGTATAATAATATATAACATACATATTTTATGCATTATTACTGTATATTCTTTTTATATATTTGGCTAGTAGATGTAATTATTTTTGGACCAACCAGCCAAATGTATGACTTGCACTAATAAATATAACCTGGACTATGCGATTGAGGGATTATTATTTTTTATTAAATTAAGATGTCTGAATTTGAATACACATCTGAATATAAATATATTAAATTTAGATTTGAATACTGAATGATTAATATTATTTGTTTTCTCAACTTTTCAATGTTTATAATTTACTTTTATTAAAAGGTTAATAAATGTAAAATCCAAATAAAATAATTTAAAAGTTTTAAATATGTCATAATACTTGTGCAGCTAAAAGACCTTTGAAACTTGTAATACTAAATATGTAATAATATTTATGTGGCTCTAAATACCTTTCATTATGAATATGTATAATGAGAGTTTAAAATTTAATTATTTTTAAATGTAAAAATAATTCAGTATAAGGAAATATTGTCACAAAATTAAATTGGAACGAAAGAATATATGTATTACATCCCTAGCAAAATCACGAATTTTATAGAGTAATCTTTAAAGAAAACATTATATTAAATTCCAAATTAGGCCTTATCTGGTTCAGTATCAAATCAAAGCAAACACATATGAGTGTTTAAAGTCGATTTGTCAATTTTAAGATTCGGTTCAATTTTCGATCTTTCTTGAACACATCTAGCTGTGTGGTAACGGCTAATGACTGAATAGAATTGATTTGGGTCTTTTCTAGACTTGTGCAAGTAATCCACGCCAATTTCCCTATTGATCATGTATCGCATATTAGTTGATCCATGCATCCGGTCTGTTTGCTCTTCTTTCATTTTCAAGCTAGGGTGGGCCGGTCAGGGGACCCAAGCGGTGCCACGTGATCCTGTTTGGTTGGAATATTATTTATTCTTTGTGAGGGGTGAAGGGTTTTTTTTATTTTTTTTATTCGGTGTCCGGTGTCCGGTATTTATATTGAGCCCTGACTAAATTCGGATTCACGCCAGGAAGTTTCATATTGGGAGGAAAGCGCCCCCTAACAAAGGTGACTTCATACCCAGAATCCGAACCCGTAACCTCTGGTTAAGGATGAAGGAGTACAGACCACTCCACCACAACCCTGGTTGGTGTGGGTTGAAGTTGATTAAGGCAACTTGCTAATACAATGATGAGATTTTGAGTAATTGCTTGGTGCTTATATAAGAAAAGGATGTATTTCACTATTTTTTTTCATAATGAAACTATTATCAATATGTTTCGAAAAATGACGCCTCGTCGAAGCCATCTATAGTAATGTACTTGAATGATGTTTCATTAATATAAAATAAATTGTATTTTGAATATATGATGTTATTACAGTAATTTAGTTATTTTTTTATTTCTTCAGTTGCTTAGATGCTAACATCGCTTATTAAAATCCTGCATAAATCAGTAAGGCCGGTAGGAGGTGTATTAATTATATTAGTATAGGGAAAGAGAACAAAAAAGGAGGAAATATTATAGCATGATGTACTGGAAAAAAACTTACTCACACCTGGGTGTATACACCAAGTCTAGTTAAATTAACCATAGGAAATAAACTACAATATCTATTAGAGTTTTTTTTTAAAAGATTAAGAGAGGGTAATAAACAGTCCTAATAACTGACATTAAAATTTTAGGGTTGCCGTCTTTATTTTATTTTCCGCCTCAGTTTCTTGTTGCATCTTGCCAGTTTCTTGTTCTTTTATTTCTCTATTGAAGGTCGAAAAACATAATTCTGTTAGGAGCATAAAGGAGTTAGCATATTTCTCCATTGAAGAGGAAAAAGGTACTTCTGTTAGGAGTTCAAACTAAGAGCTATAAGCATAAAGGATCGGCTATTAGCAGGTTAGTTAACTTCATACTTCTTTTAAAGTATATTGCTGCATAATGCTTTCTACATGCGATTGAATAAATTTTCTTCTATCTGGTATCAAGTAAGAATGCATAATTCAAGTAAGAGTTGGTTTGTTGAGTTAGATTTTGTAACTTTATATGTGATATGCACTTGCAAGAAGTTTGAATTTATGGATATTCTATGTGCACACTGTTTATTGATATTAACTTCAAAGAAAGTATCTCAAATCCCTGAAAAATACATTTTGAAGAGATGGACCAAAGATGTGAGGAAAAAAATAAAAATATTGTCAAGTATGAATGATTCTATCAATGAAAATTCAAAATCTGAGATTGTTTACACTAACTATGTGATGCAGAGTTGTTATAATCTTGCTTAACTTAGCAAATCTAATGTGGAATGCTGGGAAATTCTACAAAAACATCTCAAAAATGCTTCAATTGAGATAGATGACTATCTAGGTAAGTTGGACAGTTCTGATATCTGTATTTCTACGAAAAATGGTAAGCAAAACATAGAAGAGAAGGTATTGAACCCTCTTTATGTAAGAGCACCAGGTATTTGCAAATAACGTATTCCTAACCATTGAGATAAACCAAAAAAAAAAAAAAAAAAAGCTACTCAACCAACTAATCAGGGGAGAATCAATAAGTATTATACAACTCTTTACTTTATTTTTATATTTGATCCATCTATTTAGTTATTTTTGTTACAGAGAAATCTCAAAAAATGGTTGCACCACCAATTAAAAAATGTTTGAGGATAATGCATACACTCCTCATCAAGTAACATCTCCTTTATCATAAGCAAATTTTCACGTTAGTTTTCTTTTAGGATTATTTATACAGTGTTTCTTATATTAAATAATAGTTTCATATTATCAACTTATCTTGAACTTTCTTTTTTGTAAGGATGATGCTTTTGATTTGGATATGATCGAATCAAATGTCTCATTTTTAACATTGTTGGAAGGTGTTGATAAAACTACACAGGTAATTTAACAATATTTTCTTGTACATGAATCCTGTAGGAATGGTGCAGTTACATTTGAAAATTTTTACTATTCTAATTATTATTTTTTTGGTGTAGTTATCATCTATAAGTACATGGAAACCAGGACAATATTACAATTGAAATGCTATGACTCGACTGCCGTCAATGAGATTTATCGCTGTATTTACAGTTTTGACAAAGAGTAGGAGCCATTAGATTGGCAATTAGAATTCGTTGATATTAGTATTTTGAGAATTTTGAGAAGGAGACACCAGTGAACTTGGTTGCTCTAATTTTTAAATAGTAGTAGCATTTTAGATACAATTGTAAACTAAGAAATCATTTAAATGAATAATGACTGGATGTTGTCATGTAAGAAAAATAACTGCTTTGTTATTGTTATCTTTTTTAATGAGCAAAGCTGAATGTTGTCATTACTTTTCGAGTTTTTCCAATTTTAGATTTTCAAGTCTTTGGTTAAGCTTATGAAACTTATTCAGAATGACGATAATAGAATATGATGGTATTTATAAAGGAGCTCTTAGACATCTTGAATAACCTTATAGGATGTTTCCTCCGAAAGTTAAGTTTTCTTGTTATTACAACCTGACCGGTCGTTTTGAGCTTGTTGTTTGGCGTTTTGAGGCCTTGAGTAGCTTCACTTCATGTATTACGACTTGCACGTGTGGTCGGAATTGAATTTTGGGAAGTTCGGAGTTGATTTGGAAAGAAAATTCTAAATTCGGAAGCTTTAAGTTGGAGGAATTGACTAAGGTTTGACTTTTGAGTAGACGATCTCGGAATCAGGATTTGAAGGTTCCAATAGATTTTTATGATGAATTCGAACTTGGGCGTATGTTTGGGTTGAGTATTAGGTGGCCCTGGAGCATTTCGGCGTTAATTGCGGAAGTTGGGATTTTGAAGGTTTTAGAATTTCCTAAATTTGGTTTGAGGTGGACTTTGGTGTTATCGATGTCCGTTTGGGGTTTCGATCCTTGCAATAGGTTCGTATCGTGATTTGTGACTTGTGCATAAAGTTTGGCGTCATTCCAGGATGTTTAAGTATAACTCGGACGCGTTCGGCAAAGTTTAAAGTTTGAAAGTTCAAAGAAAGTTTTTGATCGTCGATTCATAATTATGATGTTGTTTGGCGTGATTTGGGACTTCGACTAAGTTCGTACCATATTTTAGGATGTGTTAGTATGGTTGGATGGGGTCCAAGGGGCCTCGGGTGCGAATCAGATTGGAATAGGGTTGAGTTTTGGACTTAAGGAATTGTTGAAGCTTAAGGCTTCTGGTATGATCGCACTGGCGAAGTCTATGGCCGCAGGTGCAAGACAGCAAAAGCGGTCAAGGGGTCGTAGAAGCGGTCCTAGGTGAGATGGGCAGTAGTCGCAGGTGCGAGAAGGATTTCAGCATCTGGGAGCCCGCAGATGCGACGAGGCTCCGCAAATGCAGAGTTGGAGAGGTGTGGCCGGCCTCGCAGAAGCGGAAGGGATCACATAGGAGCGGAAGCGCGAAAGCGAGCAGAGGTCCGCAGAGGCGCCCTCGCAGGTGCGAGCCTTGGGCCGCAGGTGTGGCTGGTCGGGTCCTAGGTAACTTTCGCAAGAGCGGACATTTTTCCGCAGAACCGGAGCCGCAGGTGCAGCTGGGGTGCCCGCAGGTGCGAAGACGCCTGGGCAGAATATATGTTGCTCAATCGGGATTTTTGTTCATTTCACTCATTTCTCTCTTGGTTTGGGCAATTTTCGGAGAGCTTCAAGGGGAGACTTTTATCATCTATGGCAAGGTAAGTTATTCCCACCTATTATAAGTTAAATACATGGATTCTATAAGGGTTTAAACATGAAAACTAGTAGAAATTGTGGAGTTTTGGTAGAAAACCTAGAAATTGGTATATTTGAATTTTTTACAAACGAAATTGGACATAGAATTTGGAAAAAATTATATATTTGAGTTCGAGGCGTTATGGGTAAAGTTTATCTTCAAAAAATTTTGGAATCCGGGCACGTGGCCCGAGGGGTGACTTCATAGACTTTTAGAGCGGAGTTGGGGATGTTATGAATTGATTAATTATAATCGTTGGAGTATATTTTGATTGAGTTGCACATTGTTTGACTAGATTCGGATCGTTTGGCTTGACTTGAAGAGTTAGAGAGGCGTTGTAGTCGGTTTTGGAACTTCGGAGCGAGGTAAGTCTCCTATCTAACCTTGTGAGAGGAAAACTGCCCCCTAGGTGATGTAATTGCTATGTGATACTAGTTGTGGGTGCAACGTACGCACAAGGTGACAAGAGTCCGTACGTAGCTGAAGTACGTTTATGTCCGGGTAGACTTAGGACCTTATCATGTAATATTTGAATTATTTGAACTCAATCTGTTGGCTTAATTACTTGGACTTATATATGAAATTGATTTAGAGATAAATATATGTATACTAAGCCGAGCCTTATCACCTTGAGTTGTTGGCTAGTTATTTGAGCAACGGTAAAGATTATATTCACTTTGTGCTCATGTACTATATTGTAAGCACGTGTCTCATAATTCGATAACTTCCTTCCTTTCTTGTGGAGCGGGCCGAAAGCCTCGGTAGTATAATAGATGCATCTATGGTTCGTGCCGCTCGACCTTCGGCAGTGTACACTATATTTTGGATCGGGCCGAACGACCTCGGTATAATCGTGCGTTATATTGCTGGTAGTTCGAACATTCACGAGATTGTCCTTACACTGATGTTCGGCATTATACATGGCACTTCTTATCCGTTTGTTACTGGTACTTGATACATCGGAGCTGATGAGGTAAAATACAAGATTGAGAAATTCATACTTTAAAAGAAATATTTGGAAGATTTGGTAACTTACAGATTTACCCCATTATGACTTTGTGCTTCATATTTGCTTATTATTTTATTATATTACTTTGTTGGACATCTAGTAAGTGTCAATGTCGACCCCTCGTCACTACTTCTCTGGGGTTAGACTAGATACTTACTGGGTGCGCATTGATTTAAGCACTCATGATGCACTTCTGCACTAAATGTGCAGGATTTGACAGGTTCATTTGGTGATCAACTTGGCGCGTAGGCACAACTGTTGAGGAGACTTTATGTGAGCTGCATTCCAGGCCACGCATCGCAGTCCACAGAGTCTTCATCGTACTATTTATTTTATCTTGTATTATTTACATTCTGGACAAATATATTATTAATATTGTACTCCTTAGTAAATTCTCATGCACTTGTGACACCGGGTTTTGGGGGTGTTTAGAACTTGTTATGGATTATTTTATACTGATTCACTTTCACTTATTATTTTAATGAAACTGTACGTATCTACGATTTATTTAATGCACTAACCTTGTTATCCAAGAATGACTTATAATTTTAAAAATGATAAAATAAATCATTAAGTGTTAGCTTGCCTAACGGCGATGTTGGGCGCCATCACGGCCTATAGTGGATTTTGTGTCGTGACAACTTGGTATCATAGCTCTATGTTCACTTCTTTCTCACAAGTCATGAGCAAGTCTAGTAGAGTCTTGCGGATTGGTACGGAGACGTCTATAGTTATCTTCGAGAGGCTACAGGGCTGTTAGGAGCACTTCCCTTCTTGATTCCTCTTTGTGCGGTTTGATTCCATTAGAGCTTATGCCTTTGTTTCCTTCCTACTCAATCTTATGCGACGTGGAGTGCTTGTTATCCATTTGGCATTGAGGAGTTATAGTGGTACTGCGGATGTGGTGCAGGATGTTTTTCCCTGCGTACTCGAGCGAATTATTATCGTCGTTTTCCCTGCCTTGGACAGATAGTTATGCGGGGCGCGGTGTGATGCCAGCATGGGTGCATGATCATATCTTGGTACAATATGTAGTGATTGATACGATGTTCGTATGTTAGAATCAGGTCATGTAGAGAAATTCGGAGGTTGGAATTTGGTTCTAAGGCTTATTGACTAAATAGAAGGGAGAATTTTCAGTCTGGCTCGAACTAATGGGCTCAGTTGGGTTGTGGTGGCACGGGTAGGCGCACAAGGTGTTGAACGGTGATTTTGGGGAAACTCCGGAGCAGTTCCTAACACATTCAAGGATGAACATATGTTTAAGTGGGGGAGGATGTAACGACCCGACCGGTCGTTTTGAGCTCTAGCATGTCGTTTGTCAATTTGAGGCCTTAAGTAGCTTCACTTCATCTATTACGACTTGTACGTGTGGTCGGAATTGAACTTCGAGAAGTTCAGAGTTAATTTGGAAACAAAATTCTAATTTCGGAAGCTTTAAGTTGGAGGAATTGATTAAGGTTTGACTTTTGAGTAGACAACCTCGGAATCGGGATTTGAAGGTTCCAATAGGTTCATATGATGATTTCGAACTTGGACGTATGTTCGGGTTGAGTATCGGGTGGCCCGAGGGCATTTCGGCGCTTATTGTGGAAGTTGGCATTTTGAAGGTTTTAGAATTTCCTAAGTTTGGTTTGAGGTGGACTTTGGTGTTATCGATGTCTGTTTGGGGTTACAAGCCTTGAAATAGGTTCGTATCGTGATTTGTGACTTGTGCATAAAGTTTGGCGTCATTCCGAGATGTTTAAGTATAATTTGGATGCGTTTGGCGAAGTTTGAAGTTTTAAAGTTGAAAGAAAGGTTTCGATCGTCGATTCATAATTTTGATGTTGTTTGGCATGATTTGGGGCATCGACTAAGTTCGTACCATATATTAGGATGCATTGGTATGGTTGGATGGGGTCCGGGGGGCCTCGGGTGCGAATCAAATTGGAATTGGGTTGAGTTTTGAATTTAAGGAATTGCTGAAGCTTAAGGCTTCTGGTGTGATCGCACCTGCGAAGTCTATGGCCGCAGGTGCAAGACCGCAAAAACGGCCAAGGGATCGTAGAAGCGATATTGGGTGAGATGGGTAGTGGTCGCAGGTGCGAGAAGGATTTCCACATCTGCAAGCCCGCAGATGCAGTGTTGGAGAGGTGTGGCTGGCCTCGCAAAAACGGAGCCGCAGATGCGATGGGGTGCCCGCAGGTGCGAAGATGCCCGGGAAAGAAAAAATGTTGGTCAATCATGATTTTTGCTCATTTCACTTATTTCTCTCTTGGTTTGGGCGATTTTTGGAGAGCTTCAAGGGAAAACTTTCATCATCTATGGCAAGGTAAGTTATTTCCACCTATTGTAAGTTAAATACATGGATTCTATAAGGATTTAAACATGAAAACTAGTAGAAATTTTTGGGTTTTGGTAGAAAACATATAAATTGGTATTTTTGGATTTTTTACCATGAAATTGGACATGAAATTTGGAATAAATTATATATCTGAGTTCGTGGCGTTATGGTAAAGTTTATCTTCAAAATTTTTTGAAATTCGGGCACGTGGGCCCGAGGGTTAACTTTATTGACTTTTAGAGCGGAGTTGGAGATTGTTATGAATTGACTAATTATAAGTATTGGAGTATATTTTGATTGAGTTGTACATTGTTTGACTAATTTCGGATCGTTTGGCTTGGATTGAAGAGTTAGAGAGGCGTTGGAGCCGGTTTTGGAACTTCGGAGCGAGGTAAGTCTCCTATCTGACCTTGTCACGGGGAAACTGCCCCCTAGGTGATGTAATTTCTATGTAATACTAGTTGTGGGTGCTACGTACGTACGAGGTGACGAGAGCCCGTATGTAGCTAAAGCATGTTTATATCCGGGTAGACTTAGGACCTTATCATGTAATGTTTGAATTATTTGAACTCACTCTGCTGGCTTAATTACTTGGACTTATAATTGAAATTGATTTAGAGATAAATATATGTATACTAGGCCGAACCTTTTCACCTAGAGTTGTTGGCTAGTTATTTGAGAAACGGTAAAGATTATATTCACTTTGTGCTCATGTATTGTATTGTAAGCACATGTCTCGTAATTCAATAACTTCCTTCCTTTCTTGTGGAACGGGCCGAACGCCTCGGCAATATAATAGATGCATCTGTGGTTCGTGCCGCTCGAACCTCAGGAGTGTATACATTATTTTGGATCGGGCCGGATGACCCCGACATAATCATGTGTTATATCGCTTGTAGTCTGAACTTTCATGAGATTGTCCTTCCATTGATGCTCGACATTGTACATGGCACTTCTTATTCATTTGTTATTGGTACTTGATACATCTGAGCTGATGAGGTGGAATACAATACTGAGAAATTCATACTTTAAAAGAAATATTTGGAAGATTAGGTAACTTACAGATTTAACCAATTATGACTGTGTGCTTCACATATGTTTATTGTTTTATTATATTGCTTTATTGGACCTCTAGTAAGTGTCAATGTCGACCCCTCGTCACTACTTCTCCGGGGTTAGGCTAGATGCTTACTGGGTATACGTTGATTTACGTACTCATGCTGCACTTCTGCACTAAATGTGCAGGATCTGACAGGTTTATTTGGTGATCAACTTGGCGCGTAGGTGCAGCTGTTGAGGAGACTTTATGTGAGCTGCATTCCAAGCCACGCATCGCAGTCCACAGAGTCTCCATCGTACTATTTATTTTATCCTGTCTTATTTACATTCTGGACAAATATAGTATTATTATACTCCTTAGTAAATGCTCATGCAATTGTGACCCCGGATTTTGTGGGTATTCTAGAACTTGTTATGGATTGTTTTACACTGATTCACTTTCACTTATTATTTTAATGAAACTGTACGCAACTACGATTTATTTTAATGCACTAACCTCATTATCCAAGAAAGACTTATGATTTTAAAAATGATAAAATGAATAATTAAGTGTTGGCTTGCCTAATAGCAATGTTGGGCGCCATCACGGCCTATAGTAGATTTTGGACCGTGACACTTGTAGTTAACTTAATTTCTACCTGTTAGAGCTAAGTAGAACAATTATCTTGTAGGATGCCTTGTTGAATGCCTTTAACAATGAATAGTCTTGTGATTTTCTAATTTTTATGTTAAAGAAGAGTTGAATGATCTACTGTAAGTTGGTGTGAAAAGGCGAAAGCTGGTATACATTTGGCTTTATTAGATCCTGAAAAAAGTCAATGAGGATGTATTTGGAGCAAAATATTTAAGAAGAAAGAAGGAGAATTTGGATGGTTAATGAGAATTTGTTAGCCTTGATTTGCTCCCTTATGATATCTGCTGTGGAACAACAGAAGCTAAAAAATATATAAGATTTGTGAGCACGTGATTTTTACCGTACCCTTATTAAAAAATTATTTGATAACTCTTAATTAATTATTAGTCATTTTAGGATTTTATTAGGTTCTTAATTACTTAATTGTTAATTAATTAATTCATGAAAAATACTCAAAAATATTGTGCATGGCTTTTAGAATTTGTTTTACATTTTTAGGATTGAATTAGTAATTAATTGTTTGATAAAATTGGAAAATCATAAAATAGTGCATTTTTACACTCTTTTAGTTTTAATGTTTAATTCATAGAATCTAGCATTATGATAATTTTTATAAATAGTTAATTTAGTTTAATGTCACAATTTAAATAAATTAAGATTTTAGTTGCTAAGTATTCTAGTTATTAAAATTAAAAAGGGAGTTTAAATAATTAAGGAGTATAAGTAAAAAGAGGGGAAATCGGATTGGGCTAGAATTAAACCAGCCCAAATCAATTAACCCAAATTAGACCCAATCCGGATAAACCAAACAGGCCTAGTCCGTTTCTTTTTTTTTTCTCCTTTCAATCCGAACCGTTGATCTCAATGAGATCAACGGCTCAGAACTCACCTTACCCTAGTATATAAATGTCCTAAGTAAACCCTACCCCCCCCCCCC
>MCJB01001780.1:517094-536124 GCA_002018475.1 Nicotiana obtusifolia
TTTTTCACTTCCGCCCAAACGACCCCTTACCCTTCAAACCCTAGCCGCCCAACCTCAACCCTGCAACCGTGGCCTTTTCCGACCACCATTTCCAACCGTTCCCGTCCCCAATCACCCCCAAAACCACCACCATCACTTCCCTACTCCGAATCGACACCCTAGCATACTTAGAAATCCCTAAAACTTTTCGGATTTTAGGCAAAAATCAGAGGAAATCATGAAAGTGTCAAAATCCGATTTTTGAAGTCGATTTGAGTACAAATCGACCTTAGCCGTGTGTTCTTGTTAAGAACACACGGTTAAAGTCAATTTTACTTAAAAATCAAAGATTTGCATGTCCAAAATCAAGGTAATCCCCTTTCATATTTCTGTTTTTCAGCTTCATTGTCATTTTTTTACTTTTACCTTCATCTTCTACCCCTTCTCTATTTTCTTTCAATTTCTGATTTTTTAAAGGTTTTGCACAAATGGCCAGATTTCGGTTAATTTATGCTAATCCGCAAATTAAGTTAAAAGGGGTCAAATTACTAAGTGGTTATAATTTAAAGATCTACGGACAATTAATAGAAGACTCTAGAAGGGGTTTAATTAAAACAAAAAAGACCTGGGGGGAGGGGGGAGGATAATTTCAAAAGATCCCAACAGATTTCTGTTGGGATTTTGTTAAAAGAAATCTGTCAGGCATTGAGTGGGGGGACGGATTTTAACAGAAAAGAAATCTTTAAAAGGGGAGGGGGGGTTTGTTCCGTTTGAAATATAATAACAAAGAGATCGTTTAGAAAAGAGAGGAGTCTGAAATCTGTAAAAGAAGTTGAAGAGAAAAACAGAGTAAAAAAAAAACAGTCTAAGAAAAGAGATTTTTTTTTTTTTAGAATTACATTCACAAACAGTGAAGAATTTCAGAAAGTAGAATCTAAAGGGAACCAAAAATTCTAAGTTGTTGGACTGACTTTGGCGTTCATTCTTGAAGATTGGGTTGCTGTTGTTGCTCGGCTGCCGCTTCGACAGGATTGTTTAAACATTTACTTAGCATAGGTAAGCTTCAAAATTTCCTTGTAATTTCGAACTGGAAGCATGAATAAGTTATTAATTCAAACTTGCCTCTTTTTGCTTTTGTTCAACTTGCTTAATATGCTCGCTCATGATTGATAAGTATCTCCGCGTCGCTGAATTGATTGCATACGTTCCCTTAAGATTCTGTTCTTGCTATCTTACTCGAATTGCTCGCTTCTGACTAATAATCAGTTTTCGTGCTATTTAAGAACAACTGTCATATATGCAGATTTACTATTTGTTGTTTGTTGCTCTCTTCACTGTTGAAGTACTCCATTCTCTGTTGATGTTAGTCATCTATGGGCTTGATTGACTGTTTTAAACCATGATAGGTCGCTGAGTCCCCTCCTTTATTTTCTGTTTTTATTTAAGTCTCGCTTCCTTATTCTGTTTTTTTGGAGATAATCCATTTACGGCTCCGATAATACATGAATATATTGGGATTTAAGATGGTGTGGCTTATCTTAGTAAGGTAGTTAACATGCATTTCATGAACTCTGTTGATGATACTTAATTAGTTTTGTCTTAGTATGTTAAAGATGAAATCACTATTGATTTTTTCATGGTTCTATAAATGTTCAGCTTTCGACAGTTCTTTTCATACAATTTGTTCTCAATAAAAGTACTCAAATCTAGCTTGTCTGTGATGATATTCTGGTACTTGAATAAAAATGGTAATTTACTAGTAGTCGTATCCAAATTAACCCGTATTTGATTCAACATAAAGTGTTAGAAATTTGAAGAGTAATGCTTTATTTCAGTATATGCTGTAAGTTTCAAGACCATTTTTAACAGAAGCTGGATTCGAGAATGTTGACTGTTTTTATTGACTGCATTTGTAATTGGGTATTATTCATGCGAATCTATGTATAAAAATGAAAAGCTTGCTGTTTTTTTGGGTAAAAGTGCTATTACTGTCCCATGCTAAAAATAGTTGTGGTGCTGCAAATTTCAATTGTAGCATGGTTTATTCAACTGGCTACGACAATATAGTTTTGTCAATGTAGCAAATCCCGATCATAATCGTAGTGATGGATTGAACTAAGCCATGATAAAAATTTGTGCCCTATAGCATTAGCTGGTAGTGTTCTTTTTTTTGAAGATTAGTTGCCAATTCCAATTGTGTTTACTTCATAAAATCAGTGACCATGTTTGCAAATAGATTTACGCTAAATGGTCATATTGGACTCCATCCGTTTGTTCATTATAAGCTAATTGGGCCGATTTGTTCTCTAATACATAACACTAATAGTTCTTCAAATAATAGGGATGTGCCATATAGTTAACAATGATCATCAATGGCCCCCATAATTAGCTAAGTGCCAAGTTAAAGTAAATAAGCAGTAGTCTCAAACCTTAGTAGTTCGCTTCTAGGCATGATTAGTTACATTGTGACTATGGGTACGGTTCCCGTGACATAGTGATAATGCCAACTTCGAGGGTGCCTTTTAGGTGACCCGATTTAAATAATTTTAAATAATAAAAGCGTTAAAACTAATGCGAGGCGTGCCATACCAAATAAACTGACAAATATATGGCCCTCATTAATTAAACACTTAGAAAATCGAGGCGTGCTATTTAGTAAATTCCATGGCCCTCGACAAACTAAAAACGCATAATTTGCTCTAGGCGCGTTAGTCTATTAATTTGATTTCCTAAACTCGGGTGCGCATTTATGTGACCCAAATCCAAAATCCCGATGTTTAACTAAAAGATGTTACAAACTACGGGTGCATTTATGTGACGTGATTTGTGACACATTTTGATTGACATTGCAATTTTTGATAATTTTTAAAAGCGGAAAGGTAAAATGAGGCAAAAATGCACTATAGGTTAATAACAGGTATAAAAATCAAATAATAAGCCGATTATGACAATGAAGCGACCGTGCTAAAACCACGGAACCCGAGGGTGCCTAACACCTTCCCGCGGGTTAACAGAATTCCTTACTTAGAATTTCTGGTTCGCAGACTTCGTTAAGAAAGTCAAACTTTTTCCTCGATTTGGGATAAAACCGGTGACTTGGAACACCAATTTAAAAATTTCAAGTGGCGACTCTGAAATAAATCAAATAATCTCATTTCGACCATTGTCACTTTAATTGAAAAAACTCTTTTTATACATTCCTCTTCAGGGAGTGTACGAAAAAAGTCCTCTTCAGGGAGTGTACGAAAAGAGGTGTGACAAGATTATTATTATATTATTATTATTTAAGATTATATAAAAATTAAATGGCGTTAACTATGGTTAAATACTACTAGTTTATAATTAAATAAAATGACAAGTGTCATTTAATTATCAGTTTGGTGTATACATGGGATGCGGGTAAATTTTTTCGTGATGTACTGTATTGATAAAGTAAGTCATGAGATAAAGATGAAGCTAGCCATGCAATGCAATGCATGCATGCAAAATCTGATGTTACAGTAACATTTCATGTGGCATATCCCTTTTTGGTTGTTAGATAAAACTGAATGGTCCAACAAAAGCTTCATCGATGTTCGCAGTACGCATGATAGAGTGCGTTGTCTTCACCTTCAATATACTTTGCCCGGCCACCACCCCATGCCCCTCGCGCCTCGACCTCTTTAGGTAGCTCTACCTTTTAATTCACTCCCCGGCCCGTCTCTCCAGCATCTATGAGCTTTCCATCTTGGCAATTCACTGCAACCAATAAAGGCATCATAGTTGCACTACCATGCCATATATGCTTTATTTTCCCCACTAAAAAAGCAGCAGTATCCCCTTCAGCTCTTCTTCCATTTTGATTTTGTCTTATATATATGTGCTGCTACTAAGTGATGTTATAGGTGCCATTACAGTAAGACAACAGAATTATAACGTAGGAGAAGTCATAATGGGAGGTTTCTACTTCTTGAACTATTTATATATTTTGTAGGACTTATAACTCATAGGATTATTTGAAATATGGAAGTGGTTATCCAAATGTTCTTCCTTTTCTTTTGGAATGGGGGTTTTGGTGGGAGAGGCAGGAGCAGAATTGAGAGAAATAGCAATTATCTTTGGTTAGAGAGTTCAATTTCGATGCATTGACGGTAAAAAATAATTTACATATCATTTGTTAGATAATTACATGAATATTTTTATGAATAATAATTAGTAGTAATTATGTAAAGATGGGAATAAGCAATTTCCTGGAATTACACGTTAAATATTCACCGATAATATAAAACATTTCTATACACGGCAAGTGTAAATTAAACCCTTTTGGCCAAGAGGACAGTTGGCTATTGCTCGTGGGAAAATCTCAGAAAGGTGCCAGTTGAGATGATAAGGGAAAAAGAATTTACATAGAATTCCGTTCGATGAGTACCGTCAGAGAAAAGCTTCGCATAGTTGTGAGAGCCACGCTTAGGGAATATGGAATCCTAAATTCTAAAGAGGGAAAAAGATTGGGAAAGTTGGATGCTCTCTGTCGGTTTGTCTCATTGGGAACTCTTCTTTCGTTCAGTCCAAAGAAGCTTCCAAAATCCCCTAGTAGTTAGTTAGCTTCTCTCTTTTTGCTCAAATAAAAGTAAAAAAGAATATATTCTCAAACCTCAACTTCTTTACTTTTTTTTTTTCGGCTTTGGTTTTCTTTGACTGGGAAGGAAGATCAGGGCTCTTTTCTTAATCATAATTGTGCTTTAGTCACGCAATCACGACGTAGTCAGTCCTAGACTCATAGCGTTACTATTTCTTCTTCTTAAGGAACGGTTAATCCCATGGTCATTTTGCGGAAATCAGGTCTGTATAAGTAAGGCCTTTTATTTCACTAATTATACTATTATTTCAAATACTTTATGGTACGAAATTATTTGGACTACAAGCTCTTGATCTAGCTACAAGAATGTGGCAGTATGAAACATAAAATGCAGTGCAAATATTATTACTGGGACATAAAACTTTTTAAAAGTTAAAAGAGAACTAAAACAACACCTTAGACAAACATAAAGTGGTAATCAATGAGAATGGCAATTGTTCAAGCGGGAAAAGAAATTATGAAGAACGATTGAAGGCTATTGGATGTACAAATTCTAAATGTAAGGAAATGCATGGGGTGGAATGACGCACACACATGAATATATATGTAGAATGTGAAAAATTATATAAAGATACATTGGGAGCAATGATAGATACACGCGTGCACATATACATGTAAAAATCGTCGGACTGCAACAATAATTACTGTCTTATTATCAAATGGTTGGGAACGACAATGTAAGTCCTCATTACTATTGTATGACAAATAAATATATGAAAAACTAAGCAACTCCTTAAAAACATAGGACATAAATTGTCGACTACTACAACTATTTTTTCTTCAGGGTTTTCACCGGTATAAAGTGAAAAGAACCCGAGATTAAATAAATTACAATAGAAACACTAACTCTGTTAAGTGTAGTTTGATGTAATTGATACCCGACGATTAATAAAATTAAATATATGCATATACTATAGCGAAAATGATGGAGCCCCTAAATATGTACTCCCTCCGGTCCACAATAAATGACCAATTTGTCTTTTTATTTTGGTTCAAAATAAGTGTCCGTTTATATAATCAAGAAAATTTTTATTTTAGTTTTCTAAAATTACCCTTATATATGTATTCCTAAAAAGTCTTTTACTCCTCATATTATATTATGCTGCAACATTTAATTAATGGTAGATTAGTCACATTAATTATTTTTGTCTAGAATTTAGTATTTCTTTAATAGGTATGCCCAAGACAAATTAATAACAAATAAACCCCTCAACTCTAGTCAGGTAATCAGGCGCCCATATCACATGATAGGTAGCATTTGCATGGGTCTTGGGAATATCACAGTAGAAAAATGAATTCATTGATATTAAATTAACAGTTACAGGCTTCCTAAATAATGGGTAAGACAATAACTAAGTTCAAATTGTTTTTGCACAACTATGTTATTTAAAAAGGAACTGCAAGTAACTATATTTAATAAACAATCATAGGTAACTTTGAAGTAATAAGTGTTGATTAACCTGCTATGATAGATTAAATTACACGGATTGTGCAAAAATTCTTTTAACTCTATTGGTACATATAACTTAAATCCATAATAATACTACAATAATTACTTGAGAAATTTAAAAGGCTGCTGTGTAAAAATTGGCAAGTTTTACCCGAAAACAGAGTTTCGTCCACCTTGAGCACTCAAACTTGAAAGCTGGGGCGCTCTTCTTGGGGAGGGCCTCTCAAGCTTTGCATCGAATTTCTTTTCGTCCAGCATTGGCTTTGACTCGTAAATGTCAGATACAGAATCAAGCTCGGGATTGCAACTCCTCTCCGTTGAAAGCGGTGCCATCTGAATAATGTCATCTTGATTAGGGCCTAAAACACAAAACATTTGTTATACTAGGTACAATTCAGTTATTTACTTTAGTATGACAAAATTTTATTGTTATACTTGGTCCCAATTTACGTGGATTCAAATTATGTGAACTTTGACCAATATTTTACACGGTATATTTTTAATCATGTTGGCATGTGAAGAATTGCAATTTATAGTATTTTTCATACAGTTTTGAAATATCTAGATATTAATTTTAAAATAAAGAGTTAATCTAATCCAATTTAACTTCAAAATTTAGTTAAATTGACTCTCAAAAAGCAAAAAATGCCACATAAATCAAGACAAAAGAAGTGATAGATAAAGTTAGAGACCATACGTGAAATTAAGTCTGGAGTTGCTCCGCCCAATTCTTGCAGACGGAAATCGTCGGACCACATCAAGGGGCTCTTTCCATTGGTATTACCCCCATTGCTATAAGGACTAGGCCTCTTCTTTCCAAGAGACAAGTTATGATCAGTATTATTATTACCAACAAGGAAACTTTCGAAGGATGAGGACCTTTCCCCCATGCTACTTTGTGGATGAAGCTCGAGCTGTTGCTCATGTCCTCCGCAAATATTAAGGTCCTGAAATGACGAGAAACTCAGAGGAGGAGCCCCAAATTCTTTAAAGGCAGCTGAAATGTCCGGTATTATTCCTCCTCCCTGATTTCCCATGCCTTTAAAGGTTCGTGCTGGTGGTAACGCCATATTTTCCTCGCCGCCCAATGTTTGACAAGCTTTCTCCAGTATAGTCTGCATGTACTTTCCCTGAGCCTCAATCCTTAACTGAAGGTGTCTTTGTACCTACACCATGCACCCGTACGTAATAATTTATCATGTTAATTAATTAATGTTCTCCACTCCATCATAGTAGAGCAGCTTTAATTTCAATGATTCTGTCGAACAAAGCAGAGGCGGATTCAAAATTTAAGCTTATGGGTTCAACCTTTAATATTGAACTTATTGTATATTTGAAATTGTGGGACCAGACTTACAATATGTTGCAGATTTAGTGGAACTTCAACATAAATTTATGCTCAGCAACGAAAATATTGGGCAAATTAATTTGCTGCCATGACGCTGCACAGATGCTTTATTTATTTATTGGGTTCAACTGAATCCGTGATTTTGACACGGCAAATAAATATATATATATATATATATATATATATATATATATATATATATTTATATAGAGCTGATTAATAAATTTAATTAAAAATTAAATTATTAACCTATAATGTTCAAAAGTGCACATATATAATAGTAAAACTCAAAAGTTGAACCATCACGTTTAAATTCATATTGTCCCACAATACTAGAAGGTCATCTCGCTTGGGAGAAAGGTTGCAATAATTTACCTCTAGTTGTTCATGCAGCCTTCTCTGCACCTCCATTTGCATCCTAATTCCATCAGTGGTGTGAACGTTAAATACTACCATCATTTCATGTATTCAAGACATATATTCCTCAATGACAAAATTAAATCAAAACTCATCTGATGAAAATAACTTGTACTAGAGTGCGGTAACTAAAAAGAAACTGAAAGAGCAGCCATGCAACGCCCGGAGTTTGGTCACAAATTCAACTCTCCTACCCAACGCCCACCCTAACAGAAGCAATTCAACTAGAAGAAAAAGATAAAATATATCTCAGCTAGTGGGAGAGAATTGAATGCTAGCTATTGGTAAAATTGCTGCCTTTCATACTAGAGGATTAAAGAGGGTTAAAGTTTGATTCTCATCATATCCTTTGCTTATAACTTTCGTTAACTTTGGTATCTCATACCCCTCCGAAAGAAGTTTAAATAAGAGATGAAAAGATCAAAACGTTCGAAGAAACAATTGCTAATAATTAAAGTGAAAGCAAAACTAAAGGAGCAAGGGATGATTTAAATTAAAGTTGAAAGGGAAATTAAACACATACTCATTCATATTGCGGCCGATCATTCCAGATGAGGATGCCGAATTTCTTTGCAGTTCTAAACTGGTTGCTGCAATACAATGAGAAGCACTTGAAGTTTTTTTTATATCTAACACCACAATTGTAAGTTACTTGATAAACTTGAAGAATTAATCAGTACCTCTATCACCATCCTTCACGGAGTGATCATTGAATTCCTTGTGAGGTTGCTTTCCCAGTCTAAATTTCTAGTAAAATCAAAAGTTGCATAAACTAAGTGCTTAGGTCAATAAATTTCATGAATAAATTCAAATAAACATGTAGAAAACTAATTCTTGAACTGCAAAAAACAAGCAATAGCAAGAAGAATTAACGTTAATACCTGAAGATGGCTCTTGAGATGGTAAAGGGTTAAACCCTTAACTCCCATAACCCTCATAATTGTCTTAGGTGTTGCCTCTACACAAGTAATAGTACAATATGTTTCGATTAAGAAAAAACATAAGCCGAATAAAAAAAAATAAAGTTCAAACGGATATATCAAGTTTAAATTCTGAATCTACTTTCTGTGTCAGAAAGGGGAGGGCGGTGATCATATGCAACTAGGTAAAGGGAGCATAGAGAACGAACGTACTATCAGGTCCACCTAACTGAGTAACAGCATCAACAAAACGCTCGTGAAGTTCAACAGTCCAACGGAGACGAGGTTTAGGATCAGTTGTGAGAACGAGGCCTGAGTCTCCTTGAACACACATGGGTCTGTCATGGGAATTCATAGTCGAAGGTTTCTTGGCATGGAACATTCTCTACTTTTTTTTAATTTTCTCTCGCCTGTTTGGTTTTCCTCAATCGAATACTATGCTAAAGAGATTCAAGAACAAATGCTATATGCAAATAGAATAGGAAGAAGAATAGGGCGGTTTTGAAGAAGAAAACATGCACCTTTTCTCTTTCAAGTAGTAGGAAAAAAAAAGTTAGTGCCTGGGACAAGCTAAGCAAAACCCTCCAATTAAATAAAGAAAAAGATTGTTGCGTAAATTTTTGTATTATACTCTACTCAGTAGATTTCTATCTCAGCAAAAAAGTTCCCCCAATACTAACATGCAGCCCTCCTTTGCCAAAAGAAAGTTCCCCTGTGTATGTATATCAGTACATAGTTAATTAATTACTGTGTGAGGCTGTATTTTTGCTTTTCTATTCTTTATTAAAGCAAAGAGGGACGCGATCGTATAACGTGAGATGATATAATTTATTAATACGATAGTATAGTAGTTAATTACCATTTGGGGTTCAATTTATACTTTTAGTTCTTTATTTATTGTTGAAGAAAAAAGGGACTCTAATAACGTGACGTAATATCAATTACTCATACAATAATGATAAGTTACTTTGCATTTCCTGGGAATTGTATCGCTGTGATTAAACATGCCAATCACTGAAATAAACCAGAATGTTACCACGTTGGTTATTTTGGTACATTTACGGAATTTAAGTCTCGATCCTCCACTTAATTAGTTAGAGTCAGTTTAGATTATAAATCAAGCAAACTAAATTAAAAAAACAAGCATGTCTTTGTAAAAGTCAAAAGTTTTATCGTCCAAAACGTTGAAAATATGAAATTCTTATTATATCACTCATTGACGCTTGACGGGAAGTACAATTCCACGGCCTCACATAAGATATCAAAAATTGGAGAGCATTTTGTGCAATAAAAATAAGATACTTTTTACAGCCATTATTATTGAAGACTAATTTGTAATTGATTGAAATCTTTTGACGACGTACTATCAGAAAATCCATTTTCTAAACCTAGTTTGAAGATATTTTGACATGAAAAAAAAAAGAAGAGATTTTTTGATGGTTAGACTGTCGAAAATTGAAGACAAACTTTTTAAAATTTAAGTGTGGTATAGTGGCTCTCAACACCTTTTAATTTTCTGATAGCATGATCGTCTAAACTATATGTTTCTATAATTAAACAGTTTTTTAGTTTCAAAGTTACTATCAACAAAAATTATTTTGAAAATTTATTACATATATTTTCGACGGTCATTTCCATTGAAACCTTGAACTCTTGTTTGACCAAAGTGCATGTTCCAACTGATTATTAAAAAGTCCACAAAATATTCCCTTCCCACAACAAACCTCAAAATCCTCTATTCTTCCGTAGAAATATATGGAGACTGCAATGGGCAAGAGGCAGATAGACAGGAATGGATGCACCTCTTAAGCTGCGGCTTCATCCGAACTAAATATTTTCAATGCAGAATATAAATATATATGTGAGGATTCATTAAAATTTCAATAATTAGTAAACCTGAATACATAATGTAAAAAGTATATTTAATATTTGGTACTAGAAATCTTAAATGACAGAATTTCATCAAGTTTAGAACATGAAATTCACATCCATTGAATGTATTCAAGATGTGAGTGGATGTGCCGCAGAAGAAGAAGAAAGGGGAGAATGTTGTATAGACATGAGTAAGCCAAATTTTGTAAACCCTTTATTTTAATTTATATGGCGTGATTCGATTGAGCACGAGTTTTTTTTTTTTTTTTTTAAAAAAGTGTGTTGCGATCGAGGTTCTTATGGGCTTATGGCTATAAGAATATGTCTATTGAATCGGAAGTTTTATTTTTGCTTAAAAATATAAAAATATGTTATTCTCTTTGAAAGATTAATAATCTTAGTATTGAATTAGAAAAGGGAGTAGGAAAAATTATTGAACTAAACACGAAAGATTGAGATCGTGTATGCTGTTTTGCACTTTAGACTGCCATCCTATACGCGCTAAAATATTACCTTTCATAATTTTCTTTTATGTATTCGATTGTTATTTTTATAGTACATTTTGCTCTAAAATTCAAAAATTGGTAGATATTATATCTAGATTCTTTAAGTTACTTTTTAGAAATTTTTATTTTGAATTTTATACCATATCAAATATTTTTAATCTTTTGAAACCTTTTTTTTTAAAATTTTAATTAAAATAGCATCATAATTGGCAAAATGTACTATCTCGATCTTTCGTCTTTTATAATAATAGTATAAATTAGGGGTGTCAATGGGTATTTAAAAACGGACTAGACCAACCGAAGCATACGGTACCAATTATTAGATTTTTTTTAATAAAATCGCAGGTTCTTATAAAAATTTATAAATGTACCGAATAATAGGATAGGTTTTTAATTAATAAAAATAAGCAGAAAAATACCGAACTATACTGAATAAATTTATATAGTCAATATATATTTAATATACTAATAAAACTAACAAAACATTAAGTTTTTTTCTTTTTTGGGCCGTGGGATTATGAAAATGGAGACAAGCGACCAAGTAATTAATACCCAAATTCCCAACTTCCAAACTTATTCTACTACTCTTATTGACACTAACTAGTTCCAACACCTTGAGTAGCAAGCAACTAGGTGTTTCAGCGATTTTCAGTAGCAAGCCACAAAGTATTGAATATTTTTCCTCGTGTATGATTTAGATTTCTTTTGTTGGATATTAATCTTTAAATAAACTCCATTCTTGAGTCTCAATTTGATTACGTTCTTTCTACTCGTATGATTTATATTTCTCTAGACTTTGCTTAATTTATTTTATGTTACCATAAAATAGTGAGATGAATCTCTATTTTGGATATCTTTCATGTTTCTTTGACTCATCACTTTTAAAAAGGTAAAAATGTCTAGAGCCATATGCAGGAATGCTTTTGACGCATTGTGACTTCGATTTACGACTCTGGCATGATGTTTTTAAAAAAATATCAAAAAATTAATCGAAATTGTACCGATACCATAAGATAACCGAGATGATTGGGGATGATTGAAAAAGTCTAATTTTTGTTATACAAAATAAAGTAACTGAAAAATTGGTATGAGAAATTTTTTATTAAAATAACCTATTGAATCGAACTATTGACTCCCCTAGTGTAAACCACCTTGGAACCGTATGTAAGCCAATACACCACTACTATTACTAGTATATTGAAGAACGGACTTAAGTTATACATACTAACAGAGTAAAGATTGTTTACATTGTTAGTGTAATATAAAATATTATAACATGTTAATTATTATATTTTTACATTATCGATAAATGCGTATCATAGAGATTTATTTATAATTATCTTATATATGATTGCTGATTATGTTTAACACTTGCAGTGCCTAAAACTTAATTCTTAAGGTATGTAGTACATCGTATTACAGATATTAAGTAGTATAATAAGTTCTTGACAGGCCGGGGTTGCTACTCGGATACCAATTATATTACTTGTAATTAAGGTGTAACAAACAGGAATTCTAAAGCATTTACAGAATGTGCAGCTTTTCTTTCTTGGCTCGACTTCTTTTCGTTTGTTTTATCCCTCTATTTCCCTTTTATATGTTTTGATGATCAAACCAGACCCTCTTTTAACTTGTAATGCTTTTCTTGGGAGTTTCAAACTCTACTCTCTCAGGTACTTTTGTGGAATAGAAGATTGTCGACTCATTCCCCTTTAAGTCTGTTTATTACCTTTTGCATGCAATGCTTATTCAAAGCACTAATCTAACTTCCCACGCACTTTTAATGATTGAACATGTATTTAAGCTCTTTATCGTCCTGCTTTACATATCTATTCTATAATATATTTTCATACGAGGCAAATTTAAGATTTGAACTTTATTGATTCAAGTTTAGAATTCTATCACAACTTATTTAATAGAGTTAATATCCTAAAATTTTTATAAATTATTTGAATTTAACTATTCAGTATCTCAAAATCTCACAGAACTATATTCCCCTAGCTATAAAAAAAAATCTTTGTTGCATTTCTGGCCGTGCGTACGGTACATGCCCCTGTGTATCAAAAAAATATGTCATGTGGCACTATACGTGACTATTAAACTCAGCCTAAACCCTCTCTAAAATATTATTTTTTATCAGTTACTTACTTAAACTATTTGTTGTCCCTAAATCCCTCCCTAACTATGTTTTCCTATATATTAAAACTCTCCCTATTGAATTTTTAGAGGTGCATCTGCATAATTATATTAATTTATGGTTTTGTACTAATCTTTTGATGTGTTTACTCGTTGTGTATTATTTTCGAATGATTGATTAATTCTAAGCATTTTGGCCAAAAAGATCTAATGCAATATGTCATTTTTAGCGTTAATTGTGGTTGTACCTTAGTTTTAATGTACAAAATAATGTTTAAAGAATAGTGAGGAAGAAGCAAAAGTCAGCAGTTTGTAGAATTGGAGATGTCCGGCTTTACGGGTTTTTTGATTTGTCTTGTAGTTCTTTTTTCATGCAATGAAAAGAAATATTTACCAAAAAAAATTGTGGTTGTATTTTATGCTAGATTCTAGTTCAATGAGTCTTTGTTTATATTTACTTTGCGGCAAAAATAAATAAATAAATGAACTCGTATAGGGTTGCATTTATAAAAAAATCATCTTATATACACAAATAAGATTATACAAAATAATGTTCCACAAAAAAAATAAAAAGATCAATCGGCTAGTAAGTATGTAGATTACACAAATAAAATTTAAGATATTCAACTTTATTCTCTATAGGTATTGGATTTAATTAGAAGATTTAATCTTAAATAGGTGTTCTCTAAATAATATGGGTAAGAAAAAGAAGACTAAAACTAGAAATGGAAAGTACTAAAGCATGCATGACGACATAATTACAGTTATAAATACTTTGGAATGACATTAGCTTATCGGTCACATACTTTTATATGATAGCGAAGAAGAAGAAATCGTACGTTCCAATCCCACCGTCACTAACTCACGATTAATTAACGAAACGTATTTTAACTTGTTTGGCAAAACACACAGAAACAAGCCACTATGAGAGATTAATATTAGATATGTTGTTTCAAGGAGTAATAATTATTACAAAAATTATGCTAAAAAATCTGGAGCGGTCTAAATATACAAGAGTTAAATTAGTAAATTTTTATTTGTATCCAATATTTATAGCAAATTAAATAATTTAATCATAGTTGTTAAAATTTAAAGTGAAAGTATATATCACTTAAATATGAATAAGTGATAAATACATATTAATCGATTTTTTTTTTTTTTTGTCTCTCTATCGCTTTCCCTTTCTCTCCCTCGTGGCCATGCAAAGATGTAAAATGTAGAAAGATTATAAAATATCTAAAGAGGGAAGGGTTCATCCTATTCAACCCCACCTCCCAAAAGGAATATATGCTTCCTTCTTTCACAATCAATTGAAAGATGCTATTCTGTAATTTCCTTCCTTCAACTAATTTTTCTCCAAATAAATCAGTCATGGACGTTATTACATATCTAAAATGAATATTATTCATTATTTACAACGTAAATCTATAATTTCGTTCTGGTCCACATTCTTTTGTAACTAGTGAAATTGGGCACATGAAAGGGATAACCTGTACACTACTTTTCTTTGATTCGAATTCCAGATTTTACTACTTGTACAAATCATATACACAACCACTGAACAAATGAGGAAAAGATTAGAAAATTAAAAAGAAAAAGAAAAAGGGGGATGGATCGCTTTTACTTTCATTTTATTTTCTTTTTAAAAATATTCAGATGCTTCCATTAATTTAAATTTTAAAACACTTTCATTTAACTGTATTATTCTTATAAAGACGAGAAGGGGAGAGAGGGGGATGAAAATTCTTATTAAAATACATGTATATGTTTCAAAAGTTGAAATTCAACTTATAATGCCTGCTTATAGTATGTGATATTCATTAATACCTAGTCTGCGTGGAATACATATATTATATAGTAGTAATAAAGAAGTATGAACAATAATAAAAAGAATACTAATAAATTAGAGGATAAAGGGGCTGATTGGATTGGATTTGGGTATGCTTGGTTCTTTGGGAAAACTTTCCGGCTGCAATATGTTTGCTTAGATTTCAAGCATCTTTATACTCCTTGAAGGAATTTATTCCCAATAATGAATATATTCTTCCTTTGAGATGAATTTGTGGGACCCGAATACTCCCCCGCTATTCCAACTTAAGTCCCACATCACCAATGAAGCGTGATTGGGCTGCACCACAACCGATGCAAAAACAAAGCTTCTTTCTGAATGACAGTATTTGCACACTCTGATACAAAAGTTAACTAGTACGTAGTACGTAATCTATATAGTAGGAACTAGGAAATACCGAGCACGAGTCCGGAATCAAAAGGTTGCGTTTTTGGATTCAATAGGCAGAAATAGGTGGAACAATATTTTGAATACATCTCTATGTTTAGCGCATGTTTTAAATGCGTTATGTTTAGTATTTTAAAACATTAAGTATAACATATATAGTACATGCGCTATATCTGAACCTGAAAAGCCGGTCAATACATATATAAAATAACATCTCCCCTTTTTCCCCCACAGCTCACTCGAAATCGGCCCCCTCTCTCCGCCCCCCTCCCCCCTTTTTATAAAACCTCCATCGGAACCCATATTTTATCCCTGAAATCACTTGTCATTATTATATTATTGATAAAAGACACGATTCAAAGATTGCCTCATGGAGTTGAATGCGATTTGTGCTTGACTTGGTTGTAAAAAAAGGCTTATTCATAGCAAATTTTTTGAAAATTATTTTTTATGCCATTGTTTTAAAGTTGTTGAATATTTTTATAGTTATTGAACAATAAATATGTTCCTTTAGTGTTCTTTAGTGGCTTTTAGTGTTGTCCTTTAGCATAGACAATAAATACGTTATTTTTTATGTTAGTTGTTGAATATTTTTATAATTGAAGAACAATAAATATGTGCCTTTAGTACTCTTTAGCATAGTCCTTTAACGTAGAAAAATAATACGTGTCGTCATTAACGTAGTTGGTTAGAGTAATCAATTACGGATCATATACTAATCAATTAATATACGTATAATTAAAGTATTATCAGATAAGAGTCAATTAAAACACGATAAGTTAAATAAATTAAATATTAAGTATTTTTTGGCTGATGAACCCTGCCGGGTTTTTATCGTAAAAGCTACATATAAATTTTTATGAAAGAAATAAATAATTAATAATACTTTATATAAAAATAATTAATAAAAATATTTAAAATTATCACGATAAGTTAAACAAATTAAATATTTAGTATTCTTTAAATGACAAATAAAAATGATAAAAAGTTGTCAGCATGTGGTAGACATGCCAGGTGTGTCCAGAGAGGAAGGGGTGGCCCACGTGGTCGAGGTGGTCGTCGTAGACGGGATGGCCAGGAAGGGGACGTTGAGGCAACCGTGGAGGATATTAGTGAGAATTGCCGGGTGACATTGCTGAGGCACACAATGCTGGTGATGATATGCCTACATTCTGACTGTTGTCACTGGGGACTTCCTAGTTTACCCCGACGACTCCATTACTAATCAGATATTGGTAGTATCGGATGAGGTCATTAAGGTTGATAATCAAAAGATTGAAGCAGTTAAGAATTGGCCAAGGACAACTCTTATGAAGTTGCGTAGTTTCTTGGATTTAGCTGGTTACTACCGGAGATTTGTGGAGAATTTCTCTTCTATTGCTGCTCCATTAACAAAGTTGATGCATAAGGCAGTGAAATTTCAGTGCAATGATACTTGTGAAAGGAGTTTCCAACAGTTGAAGAAAAGGCTAACCTCAACACCCGTTTTAGCTCTTCCTGAAGGATTAGAGGGTTATGTTATATATTGTGATGCTTCTAGAGTGGGATTAGGAAGTGTTTGATGTAACACTGTAGAGTTGCTGCCTATGCCTCACGACAAATATGAAAACATGAGCAGAATTACTCAACTCATGACCTTGAGTTGGCGGCTGTTATATTTGCTTTGAAAATATAGCGTCACTATCTGTATGGAGTTCATGTTAACATATTTACAAATCATATGAGTTTTCAATACATATTCAGGGAAAATGAATTAAACCCGAGACAACGAAGATGGCTTGAATTTGTAAAAGACTATGATGTTGATATTCTATACCACCCTGGTAAGGCAAATGTCGTAGATGATACATTAAGCCGGAAATCCTTGAGCAGCCTAAGGAATGTGGAGATAGATAAGTAAGAATTAACTAAAGATTTGCACCAGTCGGACAATTTAAGGATATGACTGTTCGATGCTGGCGATAGAGGATCCATAGTTTAGAATATCGCAAAATCCTCGTTAGTGGCCGATGTAAGGGCACGACAATTTGATGATCCAGTCTTGGTAAAAATAAGAGAAATCATTCCCTCTCAGAACAAGCAACTATTCGGGTAAACCGAGGACGAAGTTCTTAAATATAAGGGCCAGTTGTATGTGCCCGATATTAGGGAACTCCGAGGATAGATCATGGCAGAAGTTCACAAATCCCTATACTCTATTCACCTGAGGTCAACCAAAATGTATCATGACCTTCGATAGTTATACTGGTGGAACGACATGAAGAGGAACATCGCCGAATACGTCGCTTAGTTTCCAAACTACCAACAAGTTAAGGTTCAATACTAGAAACCAGGAGGATTGCTTCAGAATATGGAAATCCCGACCTAAAAAGGAGAGATAATCCACATGGCTTTTGTTATCGGATTACCAAGCTCTCGCCAGAAATTCGATTCCATATGGGTTATTGTGGATAGACTCATCAAGTCAGCTCATTTCCCACCTATTAAGACCATTTTTAGCGAAAGATTATGCTAAGATATATATTAAGGAAATAGTTCAACTTCATGGAGTTCCAATTTCTATTATATCAGACAGAGGTGCTCCATTTACAGCTCACTTCTAAAGATCATTTGTAAATGGTTTGGGTACATAGTTCAATCTCAGCATAGCTTTTCATCGAAAGACAGATGGTCAGGCGGAGGGCACTATTCGGACGCTCGAGGACATGTTACGAGCCTGTGTTTTAGACTTCAAAGGAAGTTAGGCAGATCATCTATCTCTCATTGAGTTTGCTTACAACAATAGCTACCAGGCTAGCATTCGAATGGCACCTTATGAAGCTCTATAAGGTTAGTAATGCAGATCTGCTATTGGTTGGTTCGAGGTTGGTAAAACTAAGTTGTTAGGTCCTGATTTGGTGTAACAAGTTGTACAGAAAGTGAGAGTGATTCAATATTGGTTATTGATTGCTCAAAGCAGATAGAAATCATACTCGGATAACCGACATCGAGATCTAGAGTTAGTTGTCGGAGACTGGGTGTTCCTGAAAGTGTTGCCTATGAAAGGTGTGATGAGATTTGGCAAGAAAGGCAAACTCAGCCCCCGATATATTGGACCAAATTGGATTATCCAGAGAATCGGCCAAGTGGCTTTTGAGTTACCCCCAAAATTAGGAGCAGTGCATCCGATATTTCATGTGTCCATGCTTTATAAGTGCTTGGATGATCCATCTCGTATTACTCCCATTTAAGATGTCCAAGTCACAAATGATCTATCCTATGAAGAGATTCTGGTAGCTATCTTACATCTTCAAGTTCGTAAGTTGCGAACCAAAGAGGTAGCTTCATTTAAAGTACTTTGGAGGAACAACACCGTAGAAGAAATGACATGGGAAACTGAAGAAGAAATAAAATCCGGATATCCTTATATGTTCCGTACTGCAGGAGATAGTGTTGAGACAATTGTAGCAGGTACAATTTAAGATACCACGAAGGATCAGTAAAGAATTCTGAAGAAAAAAAAAAGAGCGCGATTCAACATTTGAGGATGAATGTTCCTAGCGCGGGGG
>MCJB01001780.1:536144-560792 GCA_002018475.1 Nicotiana obtusifolia
GGGGGGGGGGGGGATGATATGACACCGCATACATGAAGTTGAAGATTTATGAGGTTTTAGCACAATCAATCGACTGGCGACACATTATAGGGACAAAGAGGTGATTACATTTTGTCAAATTGCGCTAGTTTCCCCACCCGGCACAGTGGCTAGTATGGGGCGACCTATTTGGCACTTGGGGCGGTGGAATTTTTAGAACCTGATATGAAAAGTAGCACAGATTGAACCTCTTTCATTCTAAGCAATCTCACCAACTTCAAGTTCTTCCAAAAATACTCTCAAACTCCTTCTAAGAACTCCCAAACGATTCAAGATCAAATCGAAGGCGAACCTACTAGGATTTAATGTAAAGAAACTCGTGATCGTCACTGTATCATCTGTCTTCTCGTTATACTAATTTTGGAGATTCCTTGGAAGTGAAGATAATCACCATAGAAGTGTAAGAAATTAAAAGCATAGTTAGACATGCAAAAAAGGTACGTAAGATAGCCCTCTTTCTTGGCATGACTTGATGTAATCATTTCTTTCTAAATGAACCCTATGTTGTAAGAATGAACTATTCTAAGACTTTCTTGATGACGTTGTTCATTACGTTCTTTGTTGATGGTATTTTCTTTCCGGTCTAAGATGTTTTCGGATGATATCTTGAAGTGGTGAAATGTAATTCATTCCGAGTCTAATCTTGATATCTCTTGGAATTAATCTTGCATTGAACTTACCTATACTTTACTGAGCCGCGCTATAGTTGGCCGAGTAAGTCACCTATTGCACAGCAACCACTGATCAGTTGGGAATGTTGAGACATGATGTGAAGTGTTTACCGAGATCTTGGGTGGCCGGGTGCGATGATATGTGATGTGAGGCTATAAATTCCTCACAAGGTCGACTATGCCGAGTCATTTTTAGGCTGGGTATAGTCGAGTCCTCCTGAGGCTGGGTACGATAGAGTCCTCAATGAGGCAGGGTGTGAAGTGATATGATTGTGAAATATTACGAAGTCCTCCTGAGATCGGGTACAACAAGTTGTGTTAAGATGTGGTACAACAGAGATTTCCTGAGGCAGGTATGACTGAGTCCTTTTGAGGTCGGGTACGCCGAGTCCTGTTGAAGTCGGGTACAATCGAGACCTCCTGAGGACGGGCACAATGTAATAAAGACATAATACTTTACCGAGTCCTCTTCGAGGCCGGATACGCTTGAGATAATATGTCCCAAAGAGTGGATGAATGATATTATATTATATTAAATATTAAATGCATAGCACCAATGTGTGGCTTGATTTTTACAAAACTTGCATGCATTCATGATTCATGATTATTGCAGCACACATCTCGGTGGCTTGTCTTCGGTGTTCTGATTAAAATTGTGTATTCATATCTCTATGTTATGCTTTTGGTTTACATACATTATCAGCCTTAGATACTCCGTACATATTTCATACCGACATCCCTTTCTTCTGGGCACTGTGATCATGACCATAGGTATAGATAGACCCGATGACGTCCCTCCCTAGTAGGGTGCACGTTTCAGCTGTTGCTTGTCGTACTCCTCTTCTCTGGAGTAGTTGTGCAGAAGTCAATAGGTACCAAATCATATATTTATGTTATTTTGGGTATGGTGGGGCCTTATCCCGACTAAGTTATGGCTTGCAGACTATTGTCCAGCTTGTATGTGAATATGGTTATGACTCTGTTGGCAGCGGCTATGGATATATAAGATGTTAAAATTTCCTCCACATTCAGTTGTGAATGTTTCTTTCAATTTTTGTATCGTACTTGGAGGCCTTTTTGGCCAGAATTTTATGTTGAAAGGTCTAAGTATAGATGTTGATCGCACGGGCCTTCGGGCGTTGTGTGTCGATCGCACCACCCGAGGTTGCGGTGTGACACTAATCATGTTTTTTGGGTCATCAGGATCAGTAGGAGTATTGAGATTACCACTTGTATCATCAAGATCAATGAGATATTGTCACGACTCAAAATCACGGAAGGATCGTGATGACATCTAACGCAACCCACTTGGCGAACCAACAAAAACTAAAATCTAGATCTAATAGCATAGAGCTAACATAAGTCATAAACATGGCTAATAACATATTATAAGTCTAAAACAGATACATAAGTGAGGAAATAACATAACCACCCTTAGGAACTGGTGTCACAACGTCATAAGCTCTAAAGAGTATCATAGTATATAAGTCTCATAAATACACCACTCTCTGAAAGAAAGAAACAATAGAAAATAAGAAAGTGACTCCGAGGTGTTGGGGATAGACAAGGAATTGTACCTGGAGTCTCTAAAAATAAGGAAATTTGCCGGATGTATGATGTACTACACCTGATTGATATTTCAAAAATGTTGGATGACTCAGCTTTGTTCTTCCTAGTGGATATAGTGTGAAATGACTCAGCTTTGTTCTTCCTAGTGGATATAGTGTGAAATGAAAACATATTCGCTTCATTTCCTAAGGACAAGGTTACTCCTTCTGATAGGATGATGTGCAAATATAATACAGGTTGTTCGACATGTTCAGTTATGCATGGGGCACTAGAGCGGAATGGTTGACTCTCGAAAATAGTTCTGGCAGGTTCAAGCTTCAAGATGTGTTACTCAAGCATTTACCAGATGCTTTGATTTTTTGAAAACTTGAGCTGGGCATTAGATTGTGCTTGTAGAGTACTTTTATATTTTAGGAATTTGAGAGAGGAAAGAAATATTTCCAGATTCATTGAAGGGATCTTTAGAATGACAAGTCAGTTTAAGGTACTTTTGTGTATGTGATAGATATAGAGAGACCTGCAAATATCGTGATGATGTCGTTTCATGTCAGGATCATTTGGTGTCAATTTTGATTGAAGACCATAGTGTTTTGGAAATGGCAATTGATGCCTTAAAAGCAGATCAAGAGAAATCTTAATAGATTGGTCAATACAGCATTGACTAAGACTAGTATTGTTAGAAGAAATGATCAAATTCCTTGGTATAATTGGGTATTATAGACACTTAGTGGTAGGGATTTTAGGTTTGAAAGTTTATGTGACTTGGTTGACTTGGAGAGATTGAGTTTTAATGGCTTGATTATGTATAAGTGAGTTTCTAAGGGATTGAGATGGTTTTGACCATGATTTTTAAGTTGATGTTGCTTACAAGCTTGTAGAGTTTGTTGCATGTTTGTGATTGTCTCACAAGTTGAGCTAATTTAAATGCTTAGGTAATAAAGTGCTTATAAGAACTATCCTACTTGTAATTTGGAGCGTATAAATAAAATTCTTATAATTAGGTTATGGTGTTAATATTGAAATAGTGAACGACATGAGATCGAGATGGAATGGTAATGGTTGCAGTCCATCTTTGCTGGAAGATCTTGAGTTAGAGACAACATGAGAGATTTAATGTCATGACCCAAAATCCCAACCAAGGGGTCATGATAGCGCCTAAAACCGCTTGCTAGGAAAGCCAACATTCAACAATGACAAAAGATATAAAACTAACATTTAATAGTATGATATCATAAATTAGGGCAAAACTCACAAATTACATAGCAAGTCAAAACCAAATACTATCTAAGCAACTCCCAAAATTTGGTGGCATCGAGTACAGGAGCGTCTAAGAGTACTAAATACAAAGTCTGCTAGGATTGCAAAACTGTCTGAAATAATAAACAATAACAATGATAATGGAAAGGTGACTTCAAGGCCTACAGAGGGAGTGCAACACTACCTCGAGTCTCTTCACTGCCCAACCTAATAAGCCTGCTGAACATTCTGGGACCTATGCCAAAGTATGTACAAGAAGTGTAGAAGTGTAGTATGAGTACAACCGACCCAATGTACTCGATAAATATCGAGCCTAAATTTGATGAGGTAGCGATGATGCTATGACATGACACTTACTTATAAACCTATGCATGTAATAAGCAAAAAATAATAGAAATAAAGTGAAAAGCAAAACAATGTAAGATCAAATAAGAAGATAAAATAGGTTACCGAGAATAAAAGTATCTACCATAAAAAAGAAACAACAACAACGAATAAGATCAAGACATCATATCCGTTGTGGCACGCAATCTAATCCAACCTCAATGCCAATGTGGCATGCAACCTGGTCTAATATTAATACCATTGCCACATGTCACTCAATCCAACCAATATACTATTGTAGCTTGTAACCCGATCTAATCTCAGTACAATCAACACGAAAACTGTCACGATCCCAATTTCCCTCTATAGGATGTCATGATGGCACCTAGTCGCTAAGACTAGGAAAGCCTAATATACATGCAGAGTATAGCTGAGATAATGATAAAATTCTCAAATAACTCAACAACTACCATAAAGAACTCCACAACTCAATAGAAACAAACTTCCAAAATCTGGTGATATCAAGTCATAAGCTCTACAAAAGTATACTGAATATCCCTATACAACAATATCTAATAAAAGGAGAAAATTAAATAGAACTAGATAGAGGGTGACTCTGAGGCCTGCGGACGTTGGCAGGTATACCTTGAAGTCTCCAAATCCGAACTCCATGACACAAGCACGAAGCAGATCCTCCAATATCTAAATAGTGCACTCGGACTACCCGTCCGTCTAAGGGTGGAATGCTGTACTCAGCTCAACCAGTGTGCCTAACTCACGCTGTACGGCCTTCCAGAATCATGATGTAAACTGCGTACCCCGGTTAGAGATTTTGGATACCAGCACGCCATGAAGTCGGACAATCTCGTGAATATAGACCTGAGCCAGCTGCTCTGAAGAATAAGTAGTCACCACTAGAATGAAATGAGCCAACTTGGTCAACCTGTCCACAATCACCCATACTGTGTCAAACTTCTTTTGAGTCCGTGGGAGCCCAACAACTAAATCCATGGTAACTCGCTCCCATTTCCACTCGAGAATCTCAAGCCTCTCAAGCAACCCACCTAGCCACTGATGCTCATACTTCACCTGCTGACAATTTAGACACCGAGCTACATACTCCACTATGTCTTTCTTCATCCTCCTCCACCAATAGTGTTGTCTCAAATCATGATACATCTTAGCGGCACCCAGATGAATGGAGTACCACGAACTGTGGGCCTCCTGAAGAATCAACTCACCAAACAATCCACATTGGGCACACATAATCGGCCCTGCATCCGCAACACACTGCCATCCCTAATAGTAACCTCCTTAGTATCGCCGTACTGGACCGTGTACTTGAAGACAAGCAAATGGCGGTCATCATACTGACGCTCTCTGATGTGATCATATAGAGTAGACCGAGAAACCACGCAAGCTAGAACTGGACTTGGCTCCATAACATCCAATCTAACAAACTGGTTGGTCAGAGCCTGAACATCCAATGCTAATGGCCTCTCTGCTGCTGGTATATATGCTAAACTGCCCAAAATGTCTGCCTTTCGACTCAAGGCATCGGCCACCACATTGCCCTTCTCGGGATGATATAGAATGGTAATACCATAGTTCTTAAGCAACTCTAACCAGCTCTGCTACCGCAAGTTAGGATCCTTCTGTTTGAATAGATCCTGTCCGATGGTAGGTATAGACCTCACAAGGGACACCGTACAAATAGTGCCGCCAAATCTTCAAGGCATGAACAATAGCTGCTAATTCCAAGTCGTGGAAAGGATAATTCTTCTCATGCACCTTCAGCTGTCTAGACGCGTAGGCAATCATCCTACCGTCTTGCATCAACACCGTGCCGAGGCCACAGTATACAGTGTAAGACCCCAAACCCGTAGGCAAAACCAACACTGGGGATGTAGTCAAAGTAGTCTTGATCTTTTGAAAGCACTCCTCGCACTCCTCGGTCCATATGAACGGAGCACCCTTATGGGTCAATCTGATCATAGGTGCAGCAATAAATGAGAAACCCTCTATGAAATGACGATAACACCCTTCCAAACAAAAAAACTCCGGATCTCTATGGTTGAAGACGGTCTGGGCCAACTTTACACTGCTTTAATCTTCTTCGAATCTACCTTGATTCCCTCACTCGACACCACATGACCCAAAAACGCCACCGAATCAAGCAAGAATTCACACTTTGAAAACTTGGCATACAACTTCTTTACTCTCAAGGTCTGAAGCACAATCCTCAAATACTGCTCATGATCCTCCCGGCTCTAGGAGCACACCAAGATGTCATTAATAAACACCATGACAAATGGAGATAGGTCTGGAATACACTGTTCATCAAGTGCATGAATGCTACTGAGGCATTGGTAAGCCCAATGACATCACGAGGAACTCGTAATGACCATACCGAGTCCTTAAGGCAGTCTTTGAAATATCCATATCCCGAATCTTTAGTTAATGATAGCCTGACCGCAAATCAATCTTTAAGAATACTCTGGCACCCTGTAGTTGATCAAGTAGGTCATGAATGCATGACAGTGGATACCTGTTCTTCACCGTAACCTTGCTAACTCCCGATAATCAATACACATGTGCATAGAACCATCTTTTTTCTTTACAAACAAGACCGATGCACCCCGAGGTGACACACAAGGCCGAATGAAACCCTTATCAAGCAACTCTTGCAGCTGCTCCTTTAACTCTTTCAACTTCGCTGAGGCCATATGATATGGTGGAATAGAAATGGGCTGAGTGCCCGGCAATAATTTAATACCAAAATCGATATCCTTGTCAGGCGGCATGCTCAGAAGATCCGCCGGAAATACATTTGGATAGTCTCTCACTATCGAAACTGACTCAACGGTAGGGGTGTCAACACTAACATCTCTCATAAAGGCTAGATATGCATCACACCCCTTCCCAACCATCCGATGTGCCTTAAGGAAAGAGACTACCCTACCGGGAACATAATCCAAGGTACCCCGCCACTCCAACCGCAGTAAACCTGGCATAAACAACGTCACCGTCTTGGCGTGACAATAAAAAATAGCATGATAGGGCGACAACCAGTCCATGCCTAGAATAATATCAAAATCTACCATTCTAAACAACAACAGATCAGTCCTGGTCTCAAAACCACCAAGAACAACTAAACACGATTGATACACACAGTCAAAAACAATATAATCTCCCATAGGCATGGACACATAAATAGAAGAACTCAAGGAATCACAAGATAAAGCCAAATATGGAGCAAAGTAAGATGATACATATGAATAAGTGGAGCCTGGATCAAATAAGACTGATGCATCTCTATGACAAATTGAAACAATACCTATGATAATTGAGTCTGATGCAGCTGCCTCCGTCCTACCTGGAAAAGCATAACATCTAGCATGGACTCCCTCTTTAGGGAGACCCCCACCTACTTGACCTCCACCCTTAGCTGGCTGTGCATGTTTAGTGGCAACTGGTGTGGTAACCACGGCCTAATAAGTCTGGGAACTGTGTGGCATATGTGGAGTCTGCGTAGTCTGTGGAGGTGCATCCCTCCTGAGTCTGGGGAAGTCCCTCACCATATGATGAGTATCACCACACTCAAAACAAGCTCTCAAAGGACGTGGTGTTTGGCTGGACTGACAACTGAAAGCACCCCATGCAGGAGGTGCACTAAACAGTGGCGGAGCATAATGGGCAATCTTAGACTTGGGAGTAGCCGGAATACCACTGGAAGTTGGAAGTGCCGACTGAAATGGATGGCTCACATAGCCTCTACCATGATGAGCTGTGACTAGGGCAGGGGAACCACTATATGTGCCATAATCTCGAGGCCTCTTGGCCTGCCTGTCCTCTCTCTCCCAGCCCCTCATACCCTCCAATCTCTGAGCAATCTCTACCACCTGCTGTTATGGGGTATCAGTCTCGAACTCTCAAGCCATGTTGAATTTAATACCATAGTCGAGCCCTCGATAAATCGACGGACTCACTCTCTGGCTATGGAAACTAAGGTTGGTGCATGTTTGGATAACTCGCTGAACCTGACAGCATACTCCGACACTGGTCAAACTCCGCGCGCCATGCATCCCGAAGGCTTTGGGGAACAAAATCTCTCATGAACATCTCTGAAAATTGAGCCTACGTCAGTGAAGCTGCCTCGGTCGGGCTACCCAACTCGTACGCTCGCCACCATTGGTATGCCGCTCCCTTTAACTGGAACATAGTAAAAGCAACCCCACTCGTCTCCATAATACCCATAGTGCAGAGGATACGATAGCACTTCTCAAGAAAACCATGTACGTCCTCTGAAGCTAAGCCGCTGAAAGTAGGAGTGTGGTACTTCTTGTACCTTTCACGCCTGAGCTACTTCTCCTCAGATGCTACTGCCCTAACCTCAGGCCGAACTGGGACAATCGGCATCACTGGTATGACCTCTGGAACTTGGTCAACATGGACCTGCTGCATCAGGGTACGGGCTGCGAGAGTCTGTGTTCCTCCCCTAGCATGAGATATGGCCGGTGCATGTGGAATCAACCCCGTCTAAGCCAGAGTACCAAACATGCTCAAGAACTGGGCGAGGATATCCTGAAGTTCAAAGGTAGCAACAGGCGTCCCAGGTGCCTGCCCTCCAATTGAAGCTACTAGTGGCTCCTCGGTCGCAGCTTGGCCAGGTGCTCTAGCTGCACCACTTGCCCATCCTTGGCCTCTACCCCGGCCCCGTCCTCTCGTGGCTCTGGAAGGGGACATGGGCATCTGATCATTGGTTCCAGCGGTGCGTGTACTCACTGATGACATTCAAATACACTACTAAAAAGTAAATGGACACGTCGCATGCAGCATAATTTACACAACTATGAGTCGGGGTCGAATCCTTTAGAGAATAATATGTAGGTGATTAGGCATGTAAGAGAATTATCACTTGTTATGCTAAGCCAAACACTTAGAAAATTTTTGAGAAAATATCTATAAATAATTTCTAAAAAATAAAATAACCTAGAAAGCAAGTGAAATGATCAATGGCTACTAGTATGGATGCAAATGGAATTACACTCAAGTAACGATCCTATGTATTTCATGATTTTACAATTGTGAGCGAGTTTATGTTAATTAGGCTCGGGTAATAATTCTATATTAGCTTCTTCTAAAGACTAACTAGACTTCCTAATTGAATTATCCCTAAGACAATTAAGATATTAAGCACGCCCGGTTAAGGCTACAAGTAGTTCAATCATACCCCTAGGTAGAATCTACAAAGTGAGGGTTAAAGCCTCAAGTTCTTGTTAATTAATCTTTCTCAACCCCGAATTTATCTTTCCCAAGATTAATTCTAAGTAAATGGGCGAGTCCTAGGATTAGTTAATCCCTTTGGAAACATTAAAGAATAAGAATAATTAAAGAAACAATAACTCACACAGTCTAAATAAAAATCGTTCAATACATAAGCACAACAAGATATTTAGTCCACATTTTAAATATGAATATTTCCATAAACAAGATTCAAGTGTTGAAAAAAATACTACACACTTACATATTCAATACGAAGCAAGGAAATGAAGAAATGAACATAAATGGGTAAGAAATTCTCAACCAAAAGCTTCAAATCTTCAAGACCCAAGTGTGTGTACAAGAACCCTAGCTCCAAAACTTGTGTTCTCTAGTCAAGAGAATGAAAATAAGCCAAAGATATTTTACAAAGCTGGATCGTGTATTAAATGATTTTGGGGTAAAAATGTGAAATGCCAAAACTGCCCAGATTTCTGCCTAGATTTGTGAATCAAGTTTGCGAAAACGGCCTGCGATCGCGGAGAGTAATGCTGCAAAGCATTGCAATTGCAAACTAAAAATTGCATTCGCGTAGGGTACTTGATGGTCGCTGATCAGCTTCTTCATCGCGTTTGCAAAATTTGCCCTGCGTTCGCGATGTATATTTTCATGGTCTTCTGCAATCGCATGTCAAGTTCGCGGTCACGAAGAGCATTGTCTTGCAGCAGTTTTGTTTTTCATTTAAACACATTTTGACTTGGTTTCTTCCGTATCTTCTCTAAATCACTAGATACCTGAAATATGAAACCTCAATAAATGCTTTAGTTTCTCAACAAAATCATACAAAAGCCTAAGTATCAAGAAGAGATATGTTGGTAAAATACCAGCTTATCAAACCCCCAAACTTAAACTATTGCTTGTCCTCAAGCAATTCAACAACTAAAAACATCTTTCAATAAAATCATCAATCATGCTCAATGGCATACCAAACATCATTTCAAGTTAAAGAATTCAAATTAAGCACAATCTAGTGACTTTGGCTGGTACCAACAATTAATCCAAAGCATATGAATTGCCAACAGCTTCTCATTTCAATTCAAGTGCTCAAACACTACATTAATCAAAGTAGCAACCAAGTCATGACACTAAAGGTTCAAAATTTGCCTCATTATCACCATAATTTACTTTTGTTCATTCCTCCCAATTGGAGATTGGATTAAGTTCACTACCCAAAATTTCATGTGCCCTCACAGTTAAGAGAAAATACCAAATTATAAATTGCAATTTAAACTCACATGAGATATCGAATGGAAAGAATTAACTCTCTCTCACACAAGGATATTCAAATGCACATAAGTAGTGACATAGGCTTGCCCTTCATGTATTTCTCCACTAATGTAGACACACTTTGTTCAAAATCAAGTAGGACTTAAATGATTGTAATATAGGTTTTTGGTTAAGGTAGGGCACAATTTGGATAAGAATGATTCAAATATAACCTCCCTAAGCACAACAATTTGCAACAATTAAAGCACACTTCCTTCAAAAACTTTTTCCATCCTTTCTTCACTTTTCATTCCACATCTAATCTTCCCTTTACTCACAACTCCTTATTTTTCCTTCCTTTTTCTTCTTTCTTACTCTTGTTTTTTTTTTTCATTTTTCAATGAAGGTTCCACTATATTATTTTTTGTGTGTTACCTTTCACCTTTTAAGCAACTTCCACATCACAGTTTTTCCAACCTTCACCCCCAAACTTATGCTTTTATCCTATGTTTACACTTTCAAAGTACTTAGGGAGGTAGGGTGCCAAAAGATAGATCAATAAAGAACGAAGGGTTAAAGCTTGTAACATGGTTGTTAAAGGCTCAAAAGGGGTTGACTAGGGAAAATATGCAACGTAGGAAATGTAAGGCACAATAACGGTCCAAGGAAAGCCTATCATCATTTTTTAAACCAAGTTAGTCTAGGATTTCGCTTTGAAGCACATTCCGGTCAAGTTCTAGACTACAAATAATGCGAAAGAACTCATAAAAAATCTCATCACACATGGCACATGCAAACTCGAATGACATATGAATCCAGAATCCAATTAAAACCAATGAACCTAAAGAAAATCACATATAGCCTAAAAGACTATTTAATGAATCAAAGAGTCAAGAATAGAACCTAAAATTCACAACAAAAATTATCACTTCAATCATTTTTCATTTTTAAGATCAAGACTTCATATGCCACAGTTTAAATCATGTTGGTACCAAACAAGCCACACGTTGGTTTATGGACCAAAAGATCACAACCAATAACCAATTTATTCACTACGAGCTACTAAGCTAACTAAAAAAAAAAAGAAAAAAGTTAAAAAAAAAACTAGACAAGATTAATCCCTTAAGAAAGTTGTCATGCCATCCATCATAGGGAAAAGTCACCCGGTTCGACACAAATTATTTCCTTGGAAAAGAACCGCGGCATAAAGAAAAACAAAGGAGTTTAATTAACACTAATACAAGTAAATAAAGTAACAAAATAAGAAAATATAAAACTAATGCTAACATGCTAGAAATAAACTATAAAATATCATGAATAAACTATAACGTTAACCAATATACATATGTTCACAACAATTGTCATGCTCCACATACATCCATCATATATAAATGAGCCACTCCCAACCTAAAGTGTTCCACCGTCCTCAATGCAACTAAACAAAACAAGGAAAAAAGAAATAGGTGCTCCCTGAAACTGCATCACTCCGAGCTGGAGGTACTGGGAATTAGGGGTTCCAAGTCATCCTCGTCGCCGTCATCTGATCCACAAAATTTCCTAAATGTGCTCATCATCTTTGTCAGAACTTGCTTTTCTTCTTTTCATGTTCTCTCTGCTTCAGCTGCCTCCGCTCAATCTTACCCAATTTGGCTTTAATGGATTGCTGTTCCTTAGCAAGATCTGACAAAGTTGGAACCTTTCCTTGGCTAGCTGGACCTGCAGATCTGCTCTCTCCAGACGGTCCAGAAGGGAGACCAGCTACAAGCTGGTGGACCTGTGTCTCTATGCCATAGACCTGGCGAGAGATATACCTGAGTGTGAGGGGTCCCTGCTCAAGTGGTACAATAGAAGTACAAGTCCATGTGGCATCTGCGGGAGAATCGAGCATCTCACTGATGGTGTCAGGAAACTGACCAAATGAGGGAGATGCTACATCAATCTTTCTTTTCTTCTGTGTATTCCCTGCTCCCTTTCTCAGAAATGGATCAATGAGCTTCTCTGGATTCTTTTCCTTCTCTGTAGGCCTCTACTCCACCCCCGCCTCATAGCATAAATGAGTGATCAGGGATGGAAGAATAAACTCTTAGTCTTCTCCACAAAAACCTCTGCTATCTCATCAACAATAAGCTGTCCCACATTCACTGGTGCGTCCTCTATGATCGCGCAAATCACCCTTGCCTTATCAAGTGTAACCTCTATCACATTACGTGAAGGAATGACTCGAGCACAGATAATAGAGAGCCAAGTCTTGGCCTTGGCAGTGAACTCAGAAGACTCGATCTTTGAGTGATTTCTTATCCAGTTCGACATCTTTCCACTGTGCAAATGGTCCACAAACCACTGTGTGCCAAAGTCTTTATCTTTATCCCTGTACACCTGGTTGTCAACATTGGGAAGATTATAATATGCATTTATCAGTTATGGATCAAAGGAGACTTGATTTCCCCTAACAGTAACAACCAAATCATTCTTGAAGTCAGTCTCCACAGCATTTGCATAAAATTCTCTTATCACTTCATGATTGGTTGCTCTTGGTTTTTCCGCAACGCAAATCCATTCACTCGATATTAATCTTCCATGGAACCCGGGCCATCGACCTTCAAGGTCGGTCAAGAGAATGACTTTTTCCTTAATCATGCTTCTACACAACTGTTTGTCGTAGTGGTGAGAACATCTTAGTGATGAGAATATTTCCCGATCAAAGTACTCCTCTTCGGCAACTTGTTTGACAGATTCTTGAACATTTTCATTTGATGCCGAAGCCATTTTCAAGCTCAAAGTACCTACAAAAGGAGTAAACATGTTAAACACCTGTATGGACACTTAAAACATTGTATTAGGAGGTATTTAGGCCAAAGAAAGCGATCAAAAAGCCTTAGGGTCAGAAATGGCGAAGCTACTATTTTGCTGCCTCGACTTCATTGAATCGCGATCGCGGAACTGGCACGCGATCGAAAAGAACAATTGGTTTTCCATCTGAAATAAAGCTACTTGACCATAAAAGAATACTCGCGATCGCGATGAACAATTTTGGTTCTCAGCAGAATTCGACCTATGCGATCGCAGAATGGGGCATCGCGACCGCGAAGGTCTTCTTCCTCACCCAGTAACAACTCATTTGGGCATTTCATCAAACAGTTCGTGTGCCCCAATTGTCTTAGCAAGTTCACACCATCAACCCATGGATTTTTACCTCGAAATTTCACAGAACCTCACTCAAAATCTCAAGCAATCTCTCACAGCAAATAAGCACACAAAGCACACTACATTCTCATTTGACAAAATGAATAAAACTCAAGCCCTAAAACCTTAAAAATATGACTGCCTTTCTACTATTTCACAATAAGAATTGGAAAAAGTGAGAGTTAAGGGAGAAATCCTTTTACCTTAAGGATGACAAGTGAGTGATGCAATGGAATTAAAGCAATGGGAGGATTGGAGATGGTTTCCGGGGGTTAAGGGAGTAGGAAACAGTCGTTTCTTTGTTTGGGGCAAAGTGGGAGTCCATTATTATTTCCAGTGTTTAAATGTTTATAACTTACCTATCGTGATCGCGTGTCAATACTAGCATTCGCTGTCACGACCCAAACTAGAGGGCCATGACTGGCACCCGGGCCATACTTGCCGAGCACCAACGCACATTTTATCTAACTTTTATTATTATCTATAAGGACCGATGAGATCAGTATAAATGGCAGACAATAATCCTAATCAACCAAAATTTTCCAGATAATGACATAAACACATATAACATGCCCTACAAGGCTGTCATGAGAAACTATACAACAAAAATAAATTTGCCGACAAGGCAATCCCAACTATACATAAGTCGACACCAGTCTATGAGCCTCTACAGGAACATAAGTGATGCAACATTGCCGCAACAGGGCCCCGACATACCCATGATGCCTATAACAAAAATGCATACCAAGACCACGGCAAGTCCGGACAAGGGATCTCGCCAATAACCGCTGAACTGGGCAGCCTGCTGTGGTGGGGGAGCTTCGCCTACCTGTCTATCAGGACCTACAGCACGACATGCAACGTCCACAAATAAAATGACGTTAGTACGAATAAAGTATTGAGTATGTAAGGCAGGAAAGCATAAGTAAGAACAATATTGTAAAAAGGAATAGAGAATATACAACCTGTAACATCTAGGTACCTCTGAGAGCTACTGACATGAATGCATGATGCATATATATATATATATATATATATATATATACACATAAACTTTTAAAACATACACCCCTGTGGGCATCATTATCATCATATCGTACCCAGCCCTAATACGCTCGGTAAAATCGTACCTGGGCATCATAAGGCTCGGTAGAATCCTACCCGGCCACGTGAAGCTTGGTAAAACCCAACTTATAAGTGGTTTCACAATAGGTGCCGTACCCAGCCAACTATAGCGCGGCTCGGTAGAGTAAAATTGATACATATATATGATGCGTGCTGGACTCAGTGGAATCACTTTTGAACTTTTTGGAGTGACGTAAGGTCAGTATCCTCCGTACACTTTATCAGGACTAAATCCTCATCAAGAATCTTATAAGAATCAGGAAGTACCAACAACATTGATAACATAAGAATAAGAGAAGTAACATCAACATCAATCGTTCCATAAGAAGGGAAACAATGTAAGTACTGCTAGCCTCTAAGAGTGGAGTATCTTTGGAAGCTCGTTCATTACATTACGCACAATCGAAGTCCTACAAAAGAAGGAAAGGGATAGCCTCACATACCTTGTATGTACTTCCCAATATCAAGCTATGGAAATTCCATGACTCCTTAGTCTACAATAAGAGAAATGACACTATCGTTATCGTTTAAGCGTCCTAACTATTATGTATCAACCGTAACCTATTTTACGATGAAACGGACAGCACCTCCCCTATTTATATGACTTCCCACAAGTTAAAAAAATCAACAAACAGCCTAAACAACATCAATAATAACCATATTGAGCCTCCTAAAACAGTCCACCAACCAACAACATTACTAGCAAGCCTTTTTGACATATATCTCACAAGTTCTAGCTTCAATGACTTAGCCGTAACTTGGATAATCTTAAATAAATGTAGGGTAAGAGGTTCATTACCTTTAAACAGAAAAAACAACTCCAATTATACCTTAATTGACCACGAAATATCCCTCCAATGCTGCCACAAGAACAAGGGAGCGAAGCTAGCAATCAATTAGGGTTTTTCGGCACTAGAATCACTTTAGAAGGCTTGAAATCACCTAGGTTGATATTAAAACTTGAAGGAGTATTTTATAGAACATAAATAACTTATAAAACCTCCCACACGAGCTGGAAAACACAAAAATCAGCAACAACAAGAAGAATAAGGAACTTACTAGCGCCACGGGATTCCCGACACTTGATTTTTGTTGTTTGCCCTTTGTTTTAGTCTTGGATCATGAGAGAACCTTGAGAGGGTATTCTTAGGGTTCTAAGGTCTGCATATACGGAAAAAAATGACTTAAAACCGGGGTTGAGGCATGTTATATACATCTATAAGTCTTAACCGCCTATGTGTGCCCTACCGAGAGCTGCTTGGTGCAGTTGCGCGAAAACGCGAATATCTCTCAACTCGGAGATTGTATCGACAAACGGTTTAATGGGTTAGAAACTAGACTCATAGACCTTTAATTTTATGGGTAGATAACCCCGTAATTCCAAGTAAATTGGGAGAAAAGATTAGTGACATTTGACCTAAAGTATGAGCAAAATTATGAACGTAAGTTGCGACGACTTTTGTCGACTTTTATTTCATAACTCGTTTGAATTCAAGACTTATGAAATGGATATTATATGATTCAAATACCTTAATACATTACCTCTTGGTAATATTAATCACCTCTAGATTTACCCAAAAATACGAGTTACAACATCCTTGATTTGTTTAACTTCTAGTACTTGTTAACCAATCTTATACACCCATGTATCGTTTAAGACCAATAGGACTCCCAAGGATAATCTCTTCTCAGACTTATGTAGACTAACTTACGGCGTAAGATAACGTATGCAAATATGGGTTGTAACACCCTCTCCCATTAGGAACATTCGTCCTCGAATGTAAGGGTTTACGGGGAGTCTAACTCATCGTGGATTTCTGACGGAAATTTCGGGCTGAGTTTCCTTTATAAAGTAGACACTAGCCAAACTTGCAAGCAGTTAAACCCAACCTATGGCCTTAAAAGGCTATACAAAGCATTATAGATATGTACATTATCTGCATATCACCATTTTGTATTAAGAAAGAGTATTCTCAAGTTATTGCTTACCTCATAGAGACGTTTCTCCTTCTAATGCATCCTGCACCCCCCCGGCATCCTCGTTATCTTCATTCTGGAATAGGTAAGGGTATTTAGACTTCATCTCATCTTTTGCTTCCCATGTCATTTCTTTCGTATTATTATTCCTCCACAATACTTTGACGGAAGCTACATCCTTTGTTCTCAGCTTACGGACTTGTCGATCTAATATAGCCACTGGTATTTCTTCATATGATAGATCCTTTGTAACTTGTACATCTTTGATGAGGACGACCCGAGAAGGGTCTCCAATACATTTCCTCAAAATAGATACATGGAATACCGGGTGGACAAATTCCAATTCTGATGGCAATTCTAACTCCTAAGCAACCTGTCAATTCGTTAAAGAATTTTGTACGGCCCGATATATCACAGATTCAGTTTACCCTTCTTCCCAAAACGCATAACACCCTTCATCGGCGAGATCTTCAGGAAAACCCAATCACCAACCTCAAATTCCAGGTCACGACGTCGGACATCAGAATAAGCTTTTTGCCTGCTTTATGCCGCCTTTAGTCGCTCTTGTATCACTTTCACCTTCTCAATGGCTTGGTGAATCAAATCTGGCCCATACAATTCCATCTCACCGACTTCGAAACATCCAACTAGTGATCTACATCTCCTCCCAAATAGTGCCTCGTATGGGGCCATTTTGATACTAGAATGGTATCTATTATTGTAGGCGAATTCTATGAGTGCCAGATGATCATCCCAGTTCACCTTGAAATCTAGAACACATGATCGTAGCATATCTTCAAGTGGCTGAATAGTACGTTCAGCCTGTACGTCAGTCTACGGATGGAATGCCGTGCTGAGATTCACTTGTGTGCATAAACCCTTATGGAAAGACCTCCAAAAGTTAGCCGTATATTGAGCTCCTCGGTCTGATATAATAGATAATGGCACGCCATGAAGCCTAACAATCCTTGATATACAATTTCCTATAATCTTTAGCTGTGTAAGTTGTCTTAGTTGGCAGAAAATGGGCACATTTCGTAAGTCGATCAACTATCACCCAGATGGAGTCAAACTTATAATAAGAGCGAGGTAATCCCATAATGAAGTCCATATTAATCACCTCCTATTTCCAAGTCGAAATCTCAATATTCTGAATCAATCCACCGGGTTTTTGATGCTCAATCTTTACTTGTTGACAATTAGGGCACTGGGCTACAAATTCTGCAAAGACTTCTTCATGTTATCCCACCAGTACTGCTCCTTAATGTCATGATACATCTTTGTCGAACCGGGATAGATGGAATATCGGGACTGATGAATCTCAATCATAATTTTCTCTCGCAACCCTGCTACATTAGGCACACATAATTGGCCCTGATATCTTATTGCCCCATCTCCTCCAATTTCAAAAGCCATAATTTTACACTGCTGAACGCTTTCTCTCAATCGTACTAAGGTAGGATCTTCATATTGCCGTGCTTTTACCTCGGTTACCAATGATGATTCCGACGTATTCTATATAGTAACACCTCCGTCATCAGAGTCTAACAATCTGATTCTCATATTGGCTAGCTGATGAAGCTCTTTAGTCAACCCCTATCTACTTGCCTCAATGTGTACTAGGCTTCCCATTGACTTATGACTGAGAGCGTCTGCCACAACATTGGCTTTACCGAGATGGTACAATATCTCGACGTCGTAATCTTTCAGTAATTCAAGCCAACGCGCTGTCTCAAATTCAACTCCTTCTGCTTGAAAATGTATTGTAAACTCTTGTGCTATGCATAGATGTCAACATAGACACCATATAACTAGTGCCGCCATATCTTCAAAGCATATATCACTGCAGCTAATTCCAAATCATGAGTCGGGTAGTTATTTTCATGCTTCTTTAATTGTCTTGATGCATAAGCAATCACCTTCCCACATTGCATCAATACGCACCCAAAACCTACACTGAAGCATCACAATATACCACATACCCTTCTATTCCTTCTGGGAGAGTAAGCACTGGCGCAGAGGTTAACCGATTCTTTAGCTCCTGCAAACTACGTTCACAAGCGTTAGACAACTGGAACTTGGTAGCTTTCCGTGTCAACTTAGTCAATGGTGCTGATATAGAGGAAAACCCTTCTACAAACCTCCTATAATATCCTGCTAGCCCTAGAAAACTGCGGACTTCTGACGGTGTTGTATGTCTTGGCCAATTTTTCACTGCATCGATCTTCTGAGTTTTGACACTACCCTCGTTAGATATCACATGGCCAAGGAATGCTACTGAGTTTAGCCAGAATTCATATTTGGAGAGCTTAGTATACAACTTACGATCTCGAAGGGTCTGTAATACTATCCGCAAGTGGCCCGTATGTTCTGTCTCTGCATGAGAATACACCAAAATGTCATCAATGAATACAATCACGAACACATCGAGATAGGGCCTGCATACACTATTCATGAGATCCATAAAAGCTGCTAGGGCATTTGTTAGCCCGAACGACATTACCAAGAACTCAAAATGCCCATATCTTGTCCGGAAGGCTGTTTTTGGAATATCCTTCTCCTTGACCCTCACCTGATGATACCCTGAACGTAAGTCAATCTTGGAAAAATACTTGGCACCCTGGAGTTGGTCAAACAGGTCGTCAATCCTTGGAAGTGGATATTTGTTCTTTATAGTAAACTTATTCAACTGTCAATAATCAATACACATCCTTAATGACCCGTCTTTCTTTCGCATGAACAAGACTGGCACACCCCAAGGTGAAGTCCTAGGCCTACTGAAGTCCTTATCCAGCAAGTCCTTCAACTGCACCTTCAACTCTCGCAACTCTGCCGGGGCCATCCTGTATGGATAGATAGAGATCGGTTGAGTGTCAGGAAACACATCAATGCAAAACTCAATCTCCCTTTCAGGAGGAAGACCTGGGAGTTCATCTGAGAAAACATCTGGAAATTCATTGACCACGGGGATTAATTGTATAGCAGGCGGCTTCGCCTCCGCATCCCTAACGCGAACTAGATGATAAATGTAACCCTTTGCGATCATTTTCCTTGCCTTAAGATAGGAAATAAACATACCCTTTTGGCGTAGCAGTGTTCCCCTTCAATTCGATAACGGGTTCACCAGGAAACTGAAATCTAACCATCTTCGTACGAAAATCAACATTTGCATAGCATGAGGCCAACCAGTCCATTCCCATTATCACATCGAAATCAACCATTTCTACCTCAATTAAATTCGCCGAGGTTTGACGACTACAAATCATCACTGTACAACCTCTATATACCCTTCAATGATTCTCCTATCAGAGTAGATACCGCAAGTGGTTTACTTATTAATTCAGGGTTGACGCCAAACTTATTAGTTACAAAGGGTGTAACATATGATAATGTAGATCCCGGATCAATCAATGCATATACATCATAAGAAAACACATACAATATACTTGTAACAACATCCGGAGATGACTCGAGATCCTGTCGACCTACTAGAGCATATGTTCGATTTTGAGTACCACTCGAACTCGGCACTGCATCTCTACCTCTAACACGACCTGTCGACTGCTGAAAACCCCGTGTAGGAGGTCGAACTCATGAGGAAGAACCAGCCACAGATCCAGTCGGTTGAGCCATACCACCACCTCCTCTGTTAGGATAATACTGCCTCATATGGCCAGGCTGTCCGCAAGAATAGCATGCATCGGAACCTCGACGGCATAGTCCAAAGTGGGCCTTGTCGCACTGATCACAATGAGGTGTTAGGGGTCTCGTCTGACTAGTATCCCTATGATATTGTGAGCCTGATGCCCCCGAACTCTGACCTGGACCAGAATAGGTAAACTGCTCATATTGAGGCCTCTGAAAGTGTGGAGGAGCACTAGCTACAGGTGGAGCCAAACTCCTCGAATACTGGGGCTTGACACTACCTCTAGATTCAAGAAAATACCCTGTAAATCTCGCCCTCCTATGCTGGCCCCTATCCTGCTCCCTGTCTACTCTTTGCTGCAACTTACGATCCTCTAGTGTCTAGGCATAAGCCTGAATACGGGAAATATCCATGCCCTCTATCAAGGAGGCTGTCGTGCACTCATTTATCAGATATCGTCCCAATCCGTTCACGAACTGGTGCACCCTATCGCTCATCTCGGCCACCATATAGGGAGCATACCTTGCTAAGGAATCAAACAGCATAATATACTCTCACACACTCATATTACCCTGTCGAAGGTTCAAGAATTTATCAGCTCTAGCTCGTCGTATTTCAACTGGCAGGTAATGACAAAGAAAGGCCTCAGAAAATTCCTTCCACACAGGTGGGGGAGCGTTCAGACCCCTGGATCGCTCCCAACTATCATACCAGAAAACTGCTAAATCCCATAACCGATAAGAAGCCAACTCTACTGCCTCTGTATCACTAGCGTGCACAACCCGCAGTGTACGATGAACCTGATCAATAAAAGTCTGCGGGTCCTCCTTGGGGTCTGACCCGGTAAACACTAGAGGATCCAGATTAATAAAATCACGAACTCTCGCACTAACTGATTTATCAGCAGCACCGGTATTCTGCCTCTAAGCCTGAGCAGCTACCAAGCTAGTCAACAACTGTACCGCAGTCTGCATATCCTGATCTGTAGTACCAGATGGAGGAACTGGAGATTCTGGGTGCCTTCTAATATCCTCTGGAGGAGAAGGAGTAAATGAGGTTTGAGACGGCATCTCACTCTGAGGCTCACTTTGGCCTGCTCTGGCGGGAGGCACCTGACTGGTACCCTCTTCCGCAGCTGTATCAAGGCATCTACTAATCACTTACTTCCTAGTCATGGACATTGCTGAAAAGAACATGGTGAATATTAGAGACGAATACTTACGACTCAATTCTACGCACGATCTAGATTCAGGAAAAAGGTAACAACCCTAAATGTCATGCAGCCTCCTGATTATAAATGTGGCGCACTACACATCCATAATCAAGACTCTACTAGACATGGCTCATAGACAATCCCTAGGACAGACCTGCTCTGATACCACGTTTGTCACGACCCAAACTGGAGGGCCGTGACTGGCACCCGGGCCATACTTGCCGAGCACCAACGCACATTTTATCTAACTTTTATTATTATCTATAAGGACCGATGAGATCAGTATAAATGACAGACAATAATCCTAATCAACCAAAATTTTCCAGATAATGACATAAACATATATAACATGGCCGACAAGGCTGTCATGAGAAACTATACAACAAAAATAAATTTGCCGATAAGGCAATCCCAACTATACATGAGTCTACACCTGTCTATGAGCCTCTACAGGAACATAAGTGATGCAACATTACCGCAACAGGGCCCCGATATACCAATAATGCCTATAACAAAAATACATACCAAGACCACGGCAAGTCCAGACAAGGGATCTCGCCAATAACTGCTGAACTGGGCAGCCTACTGTGGTAGAGGAGCTTGGCCTACCTGTCTATCAGGACCTGCAGCACGACATGGAGCGTGCACAAATAAAAGGACGTCAGTACAAATAAAGTACTGAGTATGTAAGGCAGGAAAGCATAAGTAAGAACAATAATGTAAAAAGGAATAGAGAATATACAACCTGTAACATCTAGGTACCTCTGAGTGCTACTGACATGAATGCATGATGCATATATATATATATATATATATATATATATATATATATATATATACATACACATAAACTTTTAAAAGATACACCCCTGTGGGCATCATTATCATCATCTCGTACCCGGCCCTAATAGGCTCGGTAAGAACGTACCCGGCCATCATAAGGCTCGGTAGAATCATACCCAGCCACGTGGAGCTCGGTAAAACCCAACTGATCAGTGGTTGCACAATAGGTGCCGTACCGGGCCGACTATAGCGCGGTTCGGTAGAGTAAAATTGATACATATATATGATGCGTGCTGGACTTATTGGAATCACATTTTGAACCTTTTGGAGTGACGTAAGGTCGGTATCCTCCGTACACGTTATCAAGACTAAATCCTCATCAAGAATCTTATAAGAATCAGGAAGTACCAAGCACATTGATAACATAAGAATAAGAGAAGTAGCATCAACATCAATCGTTCCATAAGAAGGGAAACAATGTAAGTACATCTAGCCTCTAAGAGTGGAGTATCTTTGGAAGCTCGTTCATTACATTACGCACAATCGAAGTCGTACAAAAGAAGGAAAGGGATAGCCTCACATACCTTGTATATACTACCCAATCTCAATCTATGGAAATGTCACGACTCCTTAGTCTACAATAAGAGAAATGACACTATCATTATCGTTTAAGCGTCGTAACTATTATGTATCAACCGTAACCTATTTTACGATGAAACGGACAGCACCTTCCCTATTTATATGACTTCACACAAGTTAAAAAAATTACCAAACAGCCCAAAAAACATCAATAATAACCATATTGAACCTCCCAAAATAGTCCACCAACCAACAACATTACTAGCAAGCCTTTCGACATATATCTCACAAGTTCTAGCTTCAATGACTTAGCCGTAACTTGGATAATCTTAAATACATGTAGGGTAAGAGGTTACTTACCTTTAAATAGAAAGAAAAACTCCAATTTGACCTTAATTGACCACGAAATATCCCTCCAATGCTTCCACAAGAACAAGGGAGCGAAGCTAGCAATCAATTAGGATTTTTCGGCACTAGAATCACTTTAGAAGGCTTGAAATCACCTAGGTTGATATTAAAACTTGAAGAAGTATTTTACAGAACAGAAAAAACTTAAACAACCTCCCACACGATCTGGAAAAACACAAAAATCAGCAACAACTAGAAGAATAAGGAACTTACTAGCGCCACGGGATTCCAGACACTTGATTTGTGTTGTTGCCCTTTGTTTTAGTCTTCGATCATGAGAGAACCTTGAGAGGGTGCTCTTAGGGTTCTAAGGTCAGCATATACTGTAAAAAAATGACTTAAAACCGGGGTTGAGGCATGTTATATACATCTACAAGTCTTAACCGCCTATGTGGGCCCCACCGAGAGCTGCTTGGCGCAGTCTCATGAAAACGTGAATATCTCTCAACTCGGAGATCGTATCGACAAACGGTTTAATGCGTTAGAAACTAGACTCATAGAAATTGAAGTTTCTGGGTAGATCATCCCGTAATTCTAAGTAAATTGGGGGAAAATCTTAGTGACATTTGACCTAAAGTATGAGTAAAATTGTGAACGTAAGTTGTGACAACTTTTGTCGACTTTTGTTTCATTACTCGTTTGACTTCAAGACTTATGAAATGGATATTTTATGATTCAAATACCTTAATACATAGCCTCTTGGTGATATTAATCACCTCTAGATTTCCCAACAATACGAGTTACAACATCCTTGATTCGTTTAACTTCTAGTACTTGTTAACCAATCTTATACAACCTTGTATCATTTAAGACCAATATGACTAAATTCTTATCATCTCAAAGATAAGTTTTTCTCGGACCTATGTAGGCTAACTTACGGCGTAAGCAAACGTATGCAAATATGGGTTGTAACATTCGCGCAAACAAACTTACGAAAAAGACGTGACCGCGTTTCTTTTACTCCGATCGCGTAGGGATAGCAAAAACTTGTTTTGCACGAACTCAGAGATTTCTATGCGATCGCAAAGTGCAACAGTTTCCTACAGTTTTCATCAGCTGCTATTTTTTTTTGCTGTCCGGTCACCCCGATCTGCTTAAATCAACTCCAAGAATTGAGAAACTTGTCAGATTAGTCAAAAATAATATACTAAGCTATTCTAAAAAAAGAAAATTTTCAAAAATGACTAAAAATTTTGAGAATGATGGGTTGCCTCCCACCAAGCGCCGCATTTAACATCGTGGCACGATGCAATTCAACTTTATCACTTTTCTCGCCACTTGGGCGATATGAATTGGGCACCTAACTCGGACTCAAGCTTGTGGCCACGAGAAACGGGGGGGGGGGG